>CAUYQU010078164.1:0-41888 GCA_963574635.1 Cheracebus regulus | reverse complement strand
AGAACATTTCCAATTGCTGTTTTAGCTGAGCCTGATCACCTGGCTCGCTGTCTCAGAGCCTTTTGTTTTTTTAGTTGAATGGTCGACTCGCAGGTGTTCCAGTCGCCTGTTGAAAAGGCGCCGGGATCTGTGTGATTTCCCCTGCAGGGACACACTGCGCAGGCTGAAACAGCGGCGCTGAGATTCGTAGCGCTTTTTTGCCTGGGGATCTCCTGGGCTGGCTCCCTGATTCAGTCCTCCTTTTAATCTGCCTTCCCATAGCTCCACTCGCCAGTTCAAAGGGCACACAGACCAGTGGATTTTGTACGGAGACCTGCCGCGCCGCGCCGGCCGAAACAGCCGCACCGGCCAAAACAGCCGCACTGGCGACCCGTGGGGCTGTTCCGCCTGGGAATCTCCTGGTCGGTAATAAAAATCCGTCTGGAAATGCGGCGTCCACTCACCTCTGCACTTTCACTGGGAGCTGCAATCCTGAGCTGCTCCTAATCCGCCATCTTCGGAGCTTCTCCCACATATTATTATCTTTTTAAAAAATTTTTGGGATAGAGTCTCACTCTGTCACCCAGGCTGGAGTACAGTGGTGTGATCTCGGCTCACTGCAACTTCTGCCTCCCAGGTTCAACCAATTCTCCTGCCTCAGCCTCCTGAGTAAGTGGGATTACAGGTGCATGCCACCACATCCAGCTAATTTTTGTATTTTTAGTAGAGACAGAGTTTTACCATGTTGGTCATGCTAGTCTCAAACTCCTGACCTCATGATCTACCCACCTCAGACTTCCAAAGTGCTGGGATTACAGGCGTGAGCCATCATGCCCGGCCATTATTATCATTTTCAAGTGAAAAATTTTAAATTCTAAAATACATCTGAGCCCTAGGTTTCTGATGAGGGGTGATGGCCTTGTGTTTCCTTCACCAGTATCCTCATCATCATGTGCCTTGGTGAATAAATTACAGTCTCTGCCTTGGAGAAATGCGCAGCAGTGTGGGAAAGGGCAGTGGCATTAAAGCACTGGAGTGGGGATGCCCATGGTGGGACTTGAAGAACCCAGCAGCTCCTTGGGTCAACCCTGCACTGGGGACCGGGGATTTGGCTGTAAGGAAACCTGGCTCAGTGGCTTACTCATTGCGGTGGAACACTAAGCGTCCGCCAGAGGTAGCAGCAAGCACTAAGTGAATCATTGCAGATGTGATAAGGGGTGTTCTGGATGCTATGAAAGCCCATAAGAGGGAGCTAGCCTTGTCCTGGGGGGTCAGGAGACACCTCCCTGCCCAAGAGACATCTAGATACCTGAAGAAGGGATGGGCAGGAATGAGGCAGGCGAGGAGCTGCAAACCTGTGAAACAGGGAAAGGAAAGTACATGCCACAGTCCCCGAGGCTGGAGAAAGCTAGCCCCCTTCAAAAAGCAGAGAGAAAGCTGGGCTCGGTGGCTCATGCCTGTAATCCCAGCACTTTGGGAGGCTGAGGCAGGCGGATCACCAGGTCAAGAGATCAAGACCAGCCTGGCCAACATGGTGAAATCCTGTCTATGCTAAAATACAAAAAAATGAGCCAGACACAGTGGCACGTGCCTGTAGTCCCAGCTACTCGGGAGGCTGAGGCAGGGGAATCTCTTGAACCCGGGAGGCGGAGGTTGCAGTGAGCCGAGATCATGCCACTGCACTCCAGCCTGGGCGACAGAGCAAGAGTCCATCTCAAACAAAAAAAAGAGTGGAGAGAAGTCAGTGTGGCTAGAGGAGAGAGTGAGCAGAGGACTGAGACAAGTGGGTTGATGACAAGCCAGAGCCAGATACCTCAGGACAGGGTGCCCGTTGTCTGGTCTGTCCGTGAAGACAGCTCTTGTGTATGGCAGTTGTCTAGCACTATTATTATCATTTTGTTATTATTTTCTGAGACTCTGTTGTTCAGGCTGCAGTGCAGTGGCATGATCACTGCTCACTGCAGCGTCCACCTCTCAGGCTCAAGTGATCTTCCCCGTCAACCTCCTGAGTAGTTGGGATTACAGGCCTGTGCCACCACCCTTGGCTAATTTTTGTGTTTTTAGTAGAGACAGAGTTGTGCCATGTTGGCCAGGCTGGTCTCAAACTCCTGGGCTCAAGCAATCTGCCCACCTCAGGCTCCCAAAGTGCTGGGGTTACAGGTGTGAGCCACTGTGCCCAGCCCCAGCACCATTATTAATAGCACTGTCTTTCACTCTCAAAAATGTCCCTGTTTGGACCATTACAGTATGTGGCCCACCCTTCTTACAGGCCGAGTTAGGGAACTGAGAATTTATCCTTAGGGAAGTGGAAAGCCATTGAAAATTTTAAACAAGTGCACAGTGTTACAAGTTATTTGGGTTCATTTGGGCCACTTGACCTTGCACAATAAAAAGAGCTTTTGTTTTACTCTGTCCATCATTCTCTTGGTCTCCAGGATGACTGGAAAAGATAAACTCAATTGCTGGTCAGCAGAGTGACATTTGCTGCCACAGGACAGCAGAATTATCCATGAACCTCTGTGTACACATATACCTAGAAACAGGGCCAGTGTCTGATGGTCCTGTGGAGTGAAAACGTTCTTTCCTTAGCTGAACTTCCAGGAGTTCCTGTGTTTTCTGGAACTATCCTCAGAAACAATTATAGGTCCGTCTCAGAAAATTCAGGAAGGGTGGTGGCCTTTCCTTTCCTTTCTCCCTGTGCGTGAGTGTGATGCCTGTGAGTGTGCCTATGCCTGTGTGTGTGTGTGTGTGTGTGTGCTTGCCCATATACAAGCCCATGCTCGCCCTCCCTTTCCTGATTTGATTTTCTTTTCCCAGTTGATTTCTTTGCTGGTCAGAGCGAGCAGTTGGCAGACACTTATTTATCGGTCTCATGCTCTCAGCCAAGAAAAGACAGGAGAATTTAGGAAAACCCGACTCATGTTTTACATTTTGTGTAGGATGCTTTCATTGCCTCGGAGACACAGATTCACCCCTCTGGGAATTCCTTTACTCTTAATTCTTATTTCTGTCCCATTTTGAGCTCTCCTGTCTGCTGTTGGGTAGGTGGAAAGATAAAAGCATCAAGACAGCTGGTAATCCCCTTTAGGCCGCACAGTGGGATGTAGTTAAGGAAGCTTAGTGATAAGGAGATTAGTCCTTTGCGATAAGAAGGGATTGGAACTCTTCAAAGCTGCTGCAAAAGCTTCAGTGTGGGCAGGTGTCCCCAACATGATGGCGTCCCTGAATATGGGGAGGTTGTGGATTGGAGGAGGTGAGCTGAGCTCCCAGGTGATAAGCTGCCTGGGGACCCACAGGTTGGCTCTCACCTGAGCGGATTCATCTGTCTGGTAAACCAGGAAATGGCACACCCAGGGAGGAGGGATGAGTCATCTCTTAAGGGAAGACTCACATAAACTCATACATACAGCATACACAGTGGTCACAGACACTCACACATGCACAAACACATACACATGCACACATTATTTCAATGTCAGTTTCTTAATGTGTTCTCAGATATTTGTATTCTTTCTCCAAAGACAAGCTAGGTTATAATTTAAAAACCTGTTTAAAGCTGGAAGTGGTGGTGGCTCACACCTATAATCCCAGCTCTTCGGGAGGCTGGAAGGAGGCTCACTTGAGCCCATGGTTCAAGATCAGCCTGGGCAACATGGCAAAACCCCATCTCTACAAAAAATACAAAGATTAGCCTGGCATGGTGGCATGCATCTGTAGTTCCAGCTATGTGGGAGGCTGAAGGGGGAGGATGAGTTGAGCTTGGGAAGTTGAGGCTTCACTGAGCTGAAACCATGCCGGCCTGTGTGGCAGAGTGAGACCTGTCTCAAAATACAAAGCAAAACCAAAACCAAAATCCATTTATAAATTTTATATTGGAAAAAAACTCAATCATCTTCAGGCCAGTTCATGCTCTATCTAGGGTGGACTCCACAGGTAGTTACATGTACCTGTGGTAGGTCTGAACAATGACAAACCTAGAAGCTGGAAAACTAAGCCTCTTGCGTGCTCCTAAGGCATTTTAGAGTGTCTTTACAATAGTCTCTCTAGGTATACTTACCCACTGTAGTAAGATACTATGAGTTTGCCTGTTTGTCTCCTGGAAGGCTCGTGTTGAAATGTGATACCCAATGTTGGAGGAGGGACCTAATGGGAGGCATTTGGGTCATGGGAGTGGATCCTATGGGAATAGATTAACGCTCTTCCTGGGGGTAGGGGGGAACGCTCACTTTATTGGTTCTCTTGAGAGCTGGTTATTAAAAAGATTCTGCCCCTTCCCTGCTTTCTCTCTCTCTCTCTTTTTTTTTTTTTTTTTTTGAGACAGAGTCTTGCTCTGTTTCCAGGCTAGAGTGCAGTGGCGCCATCTGGGCTCACTGCAACCTCCGTCTCCCGGGTTGAAGCAATTCTCCAGCCTCAGCCTTCCAAGCAGCTAGGACTATGTGCCACCACGCCCAGCTAATTTTTGTATTTTTAGTAGAGATGGGGTTTCACCATATTGGCCAGGCTGGTCTCGAACTCCTGACCTCATGATCCACCCACCTCAGCCTCCCAAAGTGCTGGGATTACAGGCATGAGCCACTGCACCTGGCCTTTCTTGCATCCTCTCTCATTGTGTGATCTCTGCACACACCGGCCTCCCTTTACCTTCCACCATGGGTAGAAGCAGCATGAAGCCCTCACCAGGAGCAGATGCTGGTGCCATGTTTCTCATACAGCCTGCAGAACCGTGAAGCAAATAGTCCTCTTTTCCTTATACATTACTCAGCCACGTGTATTCCTTTATAGCAGCATGATGTGGTTTGGCTGTGTCCCCACCCACATCTCATCTTGAATTTTAGTTCCCATAATCCCCACATGTCATGGGAGGGAACTGGTAGGCGATAATTGAATCATGGGGGTAGTTTTTCCCAGGCTATTCTCCTGATAGTGAGTAAGTCTCACGAGATCTGATGGTTTTATAAAGGGCATTTCCCCTGCACACACCCTGTTGCCTGTTGCCTTGTAAGATGTGACTTTGCTCCTCCTTCACTTTCTGCTGTTATTGTGAGGCCTCCCCAGCCATGTGGAATCGTGAGTCCATTAAACATTTTTTTCTTTGTAAATTACCCAGTCTCAGGTATGTCTTTATTAGCAGCATGAGAACAGACTAATACACAACACAAAATGGAGTAAGACATAAAGTTTCTTAACTTAGGATCTCTGGCCATGTACCAGGAGTCCAAGAGCACCATTAATTTGTAGGGATGTGTACACGTCTATTTTTCTGCAGAAAGGATCATAGCTTTCTTGAGATCCTTACCAACCCCACCCCCAAAAAAACTGAGACACATGAACATCTAGCTCTGCTGGCTCATAATTTGACACCTTTGAAATGATATTTTAAAATAGTTTTTCAGCATATCCTGAAGAGGGATGACATGGGGAGGAAGAGGAGATGGCACTCAGCTTTTCACTATTGTCCTAAGAGATGACCCACATGTGTTTGCCATGTATCATCATAAAAGCCCTGAAGATACACAGATCTGTCATATGCATCTTTCTATAGTTTGAAGTGGTTCTTAATCAGAGGAGAAATCGTTCTGGAAAAAGAGAAGTAATTCCATTAAAGGAGGCTGAGGTAGTTGGGCAAAGCTTGAAAAAATGGGCTTTTAGAGTTGGATTTATTGACCAAAAACCATATCCTTCAGATGTCCCCAAATTGCATTATTCCTGAAAGCATATTATGAATGCTGTCAGTGGTACCAGCAGAGGAACAGCATTGTACTTTGTTAGTCAAGGGGGAACATACTTTGCATTCTAGGATAAGACGCAAGTTGTTTGCTGAATCTGTCCTGCAGACTCTGGCTGAGCAGTGGATGAACGGAGTACGGAGTTCGCAGACACAGGTATTTTGCCTTTGAGTATGGCTAGGGGACCACAGGGCTAAGCACTGTGGAAGAGAAAGTGCGGCCCCATAAGCATTTATTTAGTACAGATTTAATGACAAAGGCCTAGAGCAAATACCATTTGCGGGTAATTAACATTGTTGACCCCCACTCCCCCAGTAGGGGGACGTCCTATACGCAGATGATCAAAGGTTGGTTTCTGGAGAACTAGGTAAACAAGCTTATCTAGATAAATTCCTTTGCACTCCTGTGTTACCTGCCCTCTGCCATTAGCTCAAGGTAAGGCTGCCTTCAGCCATAACCCTTTCCTGAAGCTTTTGCAAAACCTCCCGGCCTTCCAAGAAGGTTTGTGTCTTTCCTAAAATTTTTCCCACCACCCTGCCTGGTCTCCTACAGTCGTCATAAGGTGGGGCCCTTCAATATAGTGGTGCTTCCCATTCCTACCCCTCACCCCGTGGGACCTCTGCTTCATTCCTTGGATGCCTCATTTGCCTCTGGACCTTAGAGTCTATCTTGGCTTGAATTGAGCATTTAATGCCATTGTTAATCTGAGGATCTGAGTATTTCTGCTTGCTCTTCATGGGTGAGACGTTGGCATGCTCCCTACCCTTTCCTCAGTATCCAATTTTGTCCTGTTCCTTTTTACAGTGTCACTACTCCTGTTTCAATAATGACAGATCTTAGTGATGATGGCCCTCATAAAGAAAATGACACAGGACTGTAACAAAGATTTGTTGAAACTTAGCTTTAATTTTAAAAAATCTTAGTGTGTCCAAGACTCAGTTTTCCTGTTTTTGCTTAGGAATCTCCAGTGCACAGAAGGTCACATTTTTGGTAGCCATACCATGTTCAAAAGTCACACAGAGTTTTGAGTTAACTGTAATTAATCCTTTTAAGTCTTCTTTATACAGTAATTGTCATTCATATTTTTCTCAGCCCCATCTCCTCACTCTACTTCCACCTCTCCAATATTCTGTAGGCTTTATAGTTTTTGTTTTTTTTTTTAAGACAGGTCTCACTCTGTTGCCCAGGCTGGAGTGCAGTGGCATGCTCATAGCTCCCTGCAACCTCAAATTCCTGGGCTCAAGCAATTCTCCCACCTCAGCCTCCCACATAGGAGTACAGACACAAGCCATCACACTTGGCTGTTATTATCATTATTATTATTATTATTATTATTATTATTATTATTATTGTTATTGTTGTAGGGATAAGGTCTCACCATCTTGCCCAGGCTGGTGTCAAACTCCTGGTCTCAAGTAATACTCCAAAGTCATTTTTATTGCATTTTATCTTGTTTAGTCTTATCCTGAGAGCTGATCTAGGGTCAAGATGTTGAAAAGTACTTACATAAATATATGGATTAGCAAACCAGAATGGGTTATAACTTTTCTTTCTTTCTTTTCTTTTTTCTTTTTCTTTTTCTTTTTTTTTTCTGTGGTAGAGTCTCTCTCTCTGTTACCCAGGCTGGAGTGCAGTGGCGCGATCTCAGCTCACTGCGACCTCCGCCTCCCAGGTTCCAGCATTTCTCCTGCCTCAGCCTCCTGAGTAGCTGGGATTATAGTGCCTGATACCACGCCTGGCTAATTTTTCTATTTTTAGTAAAGACAGGGTTTCACCATGTTGGCCAGGCTGGTCTTGAACTCCTGACCTCAGGTCATCCGCCCGTCTGGCCTCCCAAAGTGCTGAGATTACAGGCATGATCCACTGCACCCAGCCAGAGATCACTCACATTTTGAAGTTACATAGTTCATTCTTTCAACAACTGTTAAGTTGGTAAGTGTGTCAGTAACTATATGGGTGGAGCATGAGCAAGACAGATGTGGACTTTTCTCTTGGACTTTGCTTATGGGCAGGGAGAATAGACAGATGATCCTGAAGGACAGGAAGTGAGGAAAGGACATCTGAGCTCTTATGAATGAACCACAATGTGGTCTTCTGGAGGAAGAGCTCTTCAGCTAGAGAGAACAACAAAGGTAAAGACCCCAAGGTGAGAATGAGCTTGGACGTCAAAGGAACAGACAGAAGGTGGCTGGTGGAGCAGTCAGGAGAAGGTGGTAGGAGACAAGCTGAGAGAGACGTGCAAGGCTGGACACGTAGGGCTGGGTGGGTCATAGGAAGGAAGTGGTTTTTGTGTTGCGTTTTGGTTTTGTGGTAGGCTGAATGAGGTCCCCCTAAATGTCTGTGTCCCATTCCCAGAGCCTGTGTGACTATGTTAGCTTACATAGTAAAAGGGATACTGCAGCAGTGAGTAAGTGGAGGATCTTGATGTGAGGAGAGGATCTTCTGGGTGGACCAAATGTGGTGACAAAGGTTCTTATAAGTGCGGGAGGCGGGGGGTGTCGGGTGAGGATCAGAATCAGAGAAGGTGAGGAAGAGGCCATGAGCCAAGGAATGCAGACAGCCTGTAGCACGTGAGGGTTTGGATTATCCTCTGAAGCCTCCAGAAGGAAAACAGCCCTGCCAACACCCTGATTTTCAACTTCTGAGCTTCAGAACTGTCAGAGAATAAACGTGTGTTGGTCTAAGCTGCTGAATTGAGATAATTTGTTACAGCAATAGGAAAGTAAACAGGTTTCTAATTCTAAAATGCAGCGGAGAGACATTTGGAGGGGAGCGGTGGGATCTTATTTAGTTTTTAGCAGAGTGGGCTGTTGAGACGCAGCAGTGGGAGAGGGAGGCCAGTTGGGAAGGAGAGACAGTCACCACAGGGGACACCTAACTGAGGTCTGGATTAAGGAGTTGGCAGTGGAATGGAGAGGGACGAACGGATTTTGGATACAGAGCCGACAGGAATTAGTGGTGGCTTGGTCGTGGGGATACAGAAAATGGTAAATCCAGGGTGAGGCTGAATTTGGGCCTATGCAGTTGAGTGCCATTTATCGAAAAGGAGGAAGATGGAAAAGGAATAGGTTTAGGGGGAAAGTTATGCATTCTCTGTGGGCCATGTTGAAACTTGAGATGTTCATTAGCTGTCGATGTCTGTGAATAAGCAGATGCATGTTTCAGTGGAGGTCTCATTAGAGAGATCACCCACTTCCCCTCACCGTGTTTGTCCTCACACAGGATTTCTCTAGTGCCACCGTCACTGACGAACTACCTGGCTGACTACGCTTGATCTGGTGTGGCATCCATTCTTTTGTTCTTATCTTTTATCTTGGCTCGTTTTTCATTCCCTACTCAGTGTGGGCTGAATGAGCAATTAACAGAATCTAAAATGCAACCTAGGATGTTTGATAACTAAAGAGTAATGAAGGAAACAATGTAGATTAATTTGTGTCCCAAATGTGTACCGTTATTTAGTGCTTTTTGAGAAAGCTAAATGGATTCTGTGAAGTTTAATTGATGTTTAACTTTTAATTGTGTTCATGTGGGGTGGCCAGTTGGAACTATGCCTAATAAGACTGAAGAGTGAACACACATTTGCATATGGCAGTCCTTCCAAGGGCCAGCCAGAGAGAGAGGCTTAAAGTAAAAGGAGGAAAACTGCAGGGAATGGATAATAAGCTAAAGCAAATTTATTTTCAGGAAAAAACATGACAAATTATCAAATACTTTTCTATTCACCTTAAATAAGATAAGTTTACTATAATATTATTCCTCTCATTGGTGTTTTTCTATTTTTTATCTCTTTTTTTTTTTTAAAGAAAAAGGATTATAAGAGGAGCTAGTTTATTGACAGTGAAAGGAATTCTGATTTGCATAAATTCATGGTTCAGATTGTTAGCCAGATCTGCAAACTGTTGTTTACTGAACATCTATTCTCTGTGAAGTACTCTGCTGAATGCCAGAGGGGGTGCTACAGTATTTAGGATGCTTTTGGGCCAACTCATTGGCTTAAGCAATAAGGAGATGTATTGTCTTCACTAAGAAGTGGGGCTGTCTCCAGGCCAGTATGCCAAGCTGCTGCTCAACTCTGTGATTCTCATGGCCTGCCCCCTTACGTTGATGGCTTCATCTTTAGATCAGGAGCAAGATGGCTGTAGCAATCCTAGCTATCACATTCAGATTTGGTAACATCCAAAGGGAAAAAAGGGATTGTCTCTTCCTTGTGTGTCTTACATGTGAAATAATCTCTCCTAGAAGCCCCCACTAAGACTTTTCTCACATCCCTTTCACCCGATTGGATCATAAGTCCATTTGTAAACAGTCACTGGCTGAGGAAGTTGCCATTGTTGGCTTAGATCGGGGTAGGCAAACTACAGCTAGCTGCCTGTTTTTATAAATAAAGTTTTGTTGGCACATCCCATGCACATTCATTCATATATTATCTTTTGCCTTTGCAGTGTCAGAGTTGAGTAGTGTGACAGAGACTGGCCTACAAAGCCTAAAATATTTACTGTCTGCCACTTTATGAAACAAGGGTCAGTCTTTGGCTTAAACTCATCATTTGGGATGTGCTGAAAAGGTAAGCACAGTGGCCACTGTAGACACAAAAGAGGTATAACATGTGATCTTATTCCTCAAAGAGATTATGGAGGGAAATTTTATATATAGTAGAGATGGGGCCTTGCCCTGTTGCCCAGGCTGGTGTGCAGTGGTGTAATAGTACCCCCACTATAACCTTGAACTTCTAGCCTCAGGTGATCCTCCCACCTTGGACTCCCAAAGTGCTGGGATTACAGGCGTGAGCCACCATGCCTGGCCCAGAAATGGTATTTTAGTGCATTAAATAGCTGCAAATGCTCATTATAGTTTAATATCCAAAAAAGCTATTCCATACCCATTTATAATTGGAAACTATGGAGGAAACGGTGTAGATTAATTTGTGTCCCAAACGTATGCTGTTATTTATTCAATTTTACTACCAAGTAGAAAAAAAAGCAAACCACTGTACCCACTTAGCAAGCTTCATTTCAAAGAAATTATGAAAATGAACATCAGGTAAAGACAACCTAAGGACATGAAAGCATTTTTAAAATTCTAGGAAAAATAGCAATAATATTTAAAAAGAAATTTGTATGCAGATTAAGAAACCCCGCTGAGAAGGAATAGAAAGTGGTAATGTTACAAGTAGCCCAGTAAAGGCACAGCCTTTCAACTCTTATTTTGCATCTCTTTTTTCCTTCATGGAAATCAATCTAAAAACCAATAGGAGTAAAGTAAGCAGTGTTTACCAGAGTAATGAATAGGCAACATGGGGAATCTTTGTAGAGTTAGAACTGTTGAGTATCTTGACTAGATTCACAATTATAAATGAGTGATAAAATTATATAGAGGTTCACATACACAAACAAATACAGATAAAACAGGAAATCTGAGTAAGATGGGGGAATTATATCAAATGTCCGTTTTGTGGTTGTATCATTATACTATAGTTTTGCAAAAACAATTGAGGGAAATAGGGTAAAATCTACAAGGGATCACTATATTATGTTTTACAACTCCATGTGAATCTTTAGTTATCTCCGTAAAATTTTCAGTTAAAAACAAATGAATTAAAAGAACATTGAAACACTGGATAGATGGAAGGATATGAAGAAAACCCAGTATGATTACATCCTATATGTAAAGGAACTGACCTTAGAGCACCTGTTAGTACTTTTTTTTTTGAAAGACGAGATCTCATTATGTTGCTCAGGCTGGTCTCAAACTGCTGGCCTCAAGCCATCCTCCCATCTCTGCCTTACAGAGTGCTGGGATTACAGACTTGAGCCACCACACGTGGCCCTATTAGTAAATTTGGAAACGTTATGGAGGATAGGAGCCATGCCAAAAAATAAGAAAATGCAGAGTATTGTTTGACTTTTTCACAAATGGTCTTTGACATTTCATTTAAACCCTGACAGGTTTATAATAGATTCTCAAATAGATATCTGCAGTCAGAGAAGAATAAAGAGATTACCAGGAACCCATAAGGGTTCACTAAAAACACTCATTATGGTAACCAGGCTCAGGCAACAATATCTAGAGAGTGAATCTCAATTTCAGCAAAGCAGTTACAAAACCCCTTACTAAAATATTGAAAATAAGATTGTATAGTTATTTGGAGATAGCCAAGTGGATGATTTTTACCAGAAAATGTTGATTCTGTTGGTTTTAGACCAAACTAAAGTAGTGCCTATAATAAAGAGCCATCTTATTGGATAAAAGCAAACAAGACTTTTATCAAAAAATTTGCAGCTGGGCTGGGCATGATAGCTGACATCTGTAATCCCAGCACTTTGGGAGGCTAAGGTGGGTGGATCACTTGAGCCCAGGAGTTCAAGACCAGTCTGGGCAAAATGGTGAAACACTGTCTCTACTAAAAATACAAAAAAATTAGGCTAGCATTGTGGCATGAGCCTGTATTTCTAGCTACCTGAAATGCTAAGGTGAGAGGATCACCTGAGCCCAGGAGGTCAAACAAGTTGCTGCAGTGAGCCATGACTGTGCCACTGCACTCCAGCCTGGGCGACAGAGTGAGATCCTGTCTCAAAAACAAACAAAACAAAACAAAAACCAAAAACAACCCAAAAATGCAGCTGATATAAACATCTCAGAAGGATACCTCATTATGATAAATGGCACTTTCAGATTCTATGGAAGTGCTGACATAATGGGCACAAACTAATAAAGCTAAATAAAAAAGCAAAAATTGTGAAGTCCTACATTTAGGTTTCAAAGAGTGATCATAACTGCGCAAGATGAAATAGAAGCAGCTTTATGCCACTTCATATGGAAAGAAGAAATCAGAGGGATTTAATTGGTGCTGTAATTGGCTGGGCCTTGCCACATAGCATGCAAACAACTGAGAGTAAACCAGGACTGACTATGGGCAGAATCTGGGAGAAAAGGATAGATGGAGTGGGGAGGGCAAGATGGGGGTAGGAGGGAAAAGAATAAAGAGATCCACCTTGGCCTCGTAGAGTGCTGGGTCAGTGGCTAGAAGGAATTGCACCCAAGGGACTGACTGACCTGGGGACTGAATTTTGAAGCATCCCAGTTATATCGACAGCGTTCCTTCAAAATGAAGAAAATATCAGGAGCAACAGAGAAGGGCTATGAGGAACTAGGAAGAGAATCGAGGTTGAATTCTAATCCACCCTGGAAACTGAGGAGAGCCCAAGTCCCAGGGCTCTGGGAAGAAGGGCTAAGAACTCCAGCAAAACCAGGAATGGGCTACACTGGGGATGTGTATCAGGGTCAAGGTGCATGCCACCATGCCTGGCTAATTTTTTTTTTCTTTTTTTTTTTGAGACAGAGTCTTGCTCTGTCGCCAGGCTGGAGTGCTGTGGCGCCATCCCGGCTCACTGCGACTTCCGTTTTCTGGTTTCAAGCAAGTCACCTGCCGCAGCCTCCTGAGTAGCTGGGACTACAGGCGCGCACCACCACGCCCGGCTAATTCTTTGTACTTTTAGTAGAGACGGGGTTTCACCATGTTGGCCAGGATGGTCTCGATCTCTTCACCTCGTGATCCGCCCACCTCGGCCTCCCAAAGTGCTGGGATTACAGGCGTGAGCCACCGTGCCTGGCCCCGCCTGGCTAATTTTTTGAAAAATGTTTTTTTAATGGAGACTAGATCTTGCTATGTTGCCCGCTGGTCTCAAACTCCAGGCCTCAAGTAATCCTCCCATCTGAGCCTCCCAAAGTGCTGGGATTTCAGGTGTGAGCCATTGTGCATGGCCTGAAACTTTGTACCTTTTGTTCAACATCTTCCCTTTCCCCATCCCACTCCTTGTCCCCACCCCCAGCCTCTGGTAACCACCATTCTACTTTCTACTTCTATTAATCTGACTTTTAAATGGTATGATTCTTTGACTTCTATTACAAGGAAGAGTTGGGCAGAGTACTCTGTATTCACTCCCTCTTTCTTGTGTGTGCCTTGCACAGGTTACTTGACATTTCTGAGGCTGGGTTTTTGCATTGATTCAGTGGGGAATTGTTAAGAAAACTAAATGTGGTTTATTAGATGGTTAGCACAGCTCTTTGAATTGTGGAGTAGAAGTTCTACTAGGCACTTTGGGCTCTATTTTACAGATACAGATGAATTCTAGAACATATTTACCTATTGGGAGGGATTTCCTGTTGCAGTGACTCTGAATCCTGGCTATTAGAATCACTTTGGGAGCATTTTCTTTAATTCTGATTTTTTTTTAAAGGATACTCAAATCCATTGAATCTGAATCTCTGTGGTTGGACTCAGGCATTCAAAGTTTTTAAAGCTTTCCAGATGAATCTACTGTGCAGCTAGCATTGACAGCCATTGTCTTACTCTGTCCTCAGTCCTGGTTGTCATTGGTTCAGAGAGTGACTAAATCTGTAGAGGGCCACCTCATTGGAGACAGCTGGGAGTAGCTGTGGCCAGTGGAGACTGACAGCCAGCTGTAAGCTGGAGATGAGTCAACAGGGAGGGGCAGCTGCTAAAAACCCAGACGCATCCACTAATACGACCCATCTGCTTGAAGAGAAGTACTCTATGGAGAGAGGAAAGAACAGTCCCACAGAACTCTGAGCTGACCGAGACACATCTGGGGTGTTGTATTCTGTTTTAGGAAGAATACAGGCAAGAGGAGACACTTCTTCTGGGCCTTTGGATTGAGCTGGGAAAAGAAAGGCACCACACCGTCTGCTGGAGCTCAGGGCGTTTGCCATGAATGATGAGTCTGGGGAGCCTATAGTATATGAAGGGGAGAAGATAATCCAAGTTCAGGAAGTAGAACAAGAAGTCAAGAGATGAGTCTTGATGGGCATTCTCTCAGGCTTAGGGCTGAAAAGTAGAAATGGGATTCACTGACAGAGATAGAAAATGTGTGCGTGGATAAAAGCCAGTTGAGAAATAAATTCAATAGACACTGGGTAGTTAGCAAACTTCCCTGGGTCAGGGCATATTTAAAACCCCCCAAACATACCCGGTGAAAGGGGAGCAGGAGGATAAGGAGAGGGGACCGTGTCTGGTGAGCAACAGTTAAAGAGCTGTGGGTGTTGAGCTGCAGGCTGGAGAGCTGAGCAGGATGGGAACTGTCTTAAGATACTTGAAATATTCACTTGTAGAAGAGGGTTTGGGTCCCCTGAGTAGACATTACAAGAAATCAGACATTTGATCAATAGTAGGAAATTGCTTTAGCATCAGGAACTGAAACTAGAATAAGATTATGTCCTGTGAGGTAGTAAACTCGCTGTCACTAGAGATATTCAAGCTGGTATTGTAGAAGACTTACTAGTATAGGGGGCCAGGCACAGTGGCTCATGCCTGTAATTCCAGCACTTTGGGAGGCCAAGGTGGGCAGATTATGAGGTCAAGAGATCGAGACCATTCTGGCCAACATAGTGAAACCCTGTCTCTACTAAAAATACAAAAATTATCTGGGTGTACTTGGGAGGCTGAGGCAAGAGAATCACTTGAACCTGGGAGGCGGAGGTTGCAGTGAGCCTAGATCGTGCCGCTGTACTCTATCCTGGTGACAAAGTGAGACTCCATCTCAAAAAAAAAAAAAGTTACTAGTATTAAGTGGTAAGGAGGACTAGATTAGTGAGAGGGCTGCAAGTCCTCCAGTCTTATTCCAACAGGCCCAGCTCAACTCTTACTTGATTAAGCGTGTAGTATAATTTTGGATTTTATTTTTTTAAAGGGGTATGCCAAAAAAGTAAGAAACTAGAATTATTAAAATTATTTAAAAAAATGTTTAATTGACAATAATTGTATATATGTAAAGGGTATGATGAAATATTTCGATATATGTTTACATTGTGAAACAATTAGATCAAGCTAATTAACATAGCCCTCACCTGACATACTCATCTTCTTTTCGTGGTGAGAATATTTAAAATCTACTTTAAAAATAAATAAATAGAAGAGGGACAATGTCTTGCTCTGTCATCCAGGCTGGAGTGTAGTGGCATGATCATAGCTCACTGCAGCCTTGAACTCCTGGTCTCAAGAGATCCTCACACTAAGCCTCCTAAGTAGCTGGGACTACAGGCGCACACCACCATACCCCGCTTCTTTTTGTATTGTTTTGTGGAGATGGAGGTCTCACCATCTTGCCCAGGTTGGTCTCCAACACCAGGCCTCAAGTTACCCTCCCACCTCAGCTGCCCAAAGTCCTGGGATTGCGAGTGTGAGCCACAAAGCCTGGCCCTAAAATCTACTATTTTAGCAAGTGTGAAATACATATTATGTTATTATTAATTATAGTCAAAATTCCATGCAATCAATCACTAAAGCTTATTTCTGCAGTCTGACTAAAAAAGAAAAAATTGTTGAGACAAGGTCTCACCCTGTTGCCTAGGCTGGAATGCAGCGGTGCAATCATGACTCACTGTAGCCTTGAACTCTTGGGCTTAAGCCATCTTCCCACTTCCTCTTCCTGAGCAGCTAAAACTACAGGTGCATGCCACCTTGCCTGGCTAATTTTTTTAAAAAATTTTTTGTAGAGACTGGATCTTGCTATGTTGCCGAGGTTGGTCTTGAACTCCTGGCCTCGAGTAATCCTCCCATCTGAGCCTCCCAAAGTGCTAGGATTTCAGGTGTAAGCCATTGTGCATGGCCTGAAATTTTGTACTTTTTGTTCAACATCTTCCCTTTCCCCATCCCACTCCCTGTCCCCACCCCAAGCCTCTGGTAACCACCATTCTACTTTCCACTTCTATGAGTTTGACTTTTTAAATGATCTGATTCTTTGATTTCTATTACAAGGAAAGACACAATGACAAATATTTGATAAATGAATGCTGCTTGTTTGCATAACCAAGAGATTCAAACATGTATGTAAATATGGACTCTTTTAATCCAGGTAGAGTGACATGGAGAGTCTATAAATTTGCTTTTCTTCGTCTTGTAGTTTGGGAAGCATCACTGGCTATCTGCTTTAAAATTTTAAACTGTTTTATTTTCATCTCAAATGTGTGTAGTACCTACCAAGTGTGAGGCATTATCCTGTACTCTGACAACTGGAAACCTTCTCTCCCCAACTTCTACCAATTGAAAATTAATCTCAGCACTGAAACCACCTTCTATATTTAACAAGAGTATCACAGCACAACAAATGTAAACAGTGATGACAGCGGACATTCATCTGTTGCTCCCAACATGAGTTCTCCCTTCTGTCTTCCTAACTGCCCCCATTTCCATTCTTAGCTAGGGCGGAACCAGGACACAGTTGCTGATCTGTCTGTTGCCTCAGGTGGATTTGTGATGACATCTCTGATGCCATTTTACAGTGCCATTGGTCTTACTGTGCTAGTGATAGTTCACTAGCTTCATAAAGTTACCTCTTAAGCAAGTTTTATATATGGATGGACTCTTGTTAGTTGCTTTTTGGGAGACAGAGGAATATCCTCTAATGACTGCTGTATCTCTTACCATGGGTTGTTTTTTTATTTTTTCATCAATGAAGGAACTCAGTGCTGTGCTCTCAGCCATTTAATTTTTCTTTCCTTCCTAAAAAAAAAAAACTATTCATGATCAATTTCAAATTAATAGATATATAAAATTCTAAATGTAACAAATTATTTTTTAAAAACCCAGTAAGATAGAAGGAGAACCTATAGATTGAGAGACTTAAAGGACATATTAGCCAATCACTATATATGGTCCTTATTTGAATCCTGATTCAAACAACTGTAAAACAAAACAAATGTTAAACTAAATTTGGCCTGAGACTGCCTTCATACCATGAATCCCTACTTAACAAGCTAACCTAACTTAGTAGGTAAACAAACTTGAAAGCCTAGTTTAGGAATATATTTTGTAACAAGGAGTTGGGTATCAGCCAGTTACAGGCTGTTAACTGATCAGACCATGTCCAAATAAGGCACCTGCTGAGCTGCCACCTCCCCAGCTGTTTCTGTGCCTACTTCTGTTTTTTGTCTATAAATACTCCTTGCTCAGTCATGGAGCAGAGCTCTCTGAACCTCTTCTGGTTCAAAGTGCTGCCAGATTCATGAATTGTTCTTTGCTCAATTAAACTCCTTTAAATTTAATTTGTATAAAGTTTTTCTTTTTACGTAAAAAACATTTTTGAGACAATTGGAAATGTAAGCACTGGATATGTGAAGTATTGTTATCATTTATATATTTTAGGTATAATTATAGTATTATTTTTATGGTTCTTTTTTTTTAAGTTTCCTTGTTTTTTAAAAATACATACTGAAATATTTAAGAGTGAAGTCATGTCTGGGATTTGCTCCAAAACAATACAGCAGAAAGGAAGTGAGTGGTGGTATAGATGAAACAGAACTAGTCCTGAACTGATCATTGCTGAAACTGAGTGAATGAGTACATCAGGGTTCATTAAACTAATCTGTTTACATTTCCTGTGATAAAAAATTATATAAAATTTAAAGACTCCCCATCACTTTCCAGTGGTAATCAGTTTTAACACTTTGATATCTATTTTCAGGAAACTTTCAGTGTATAAATTACAGAAAGGGGATAGTGGAGAGGGTTTGGTTTTGATTTCACTTAATTAAATGGACTCACTAAAAACTATTCTCTACAACTTTTCTTTCTTTTGGGGAAGGGAGCTTGCTATATCATGCACATCTTGCCATTTCATTTTGTATTGAAGCAGTTTATGATTGTATTTCTCTAAAGAGGACAAAAAAAATCCTCTGCTTCTATAACAGTGTAACCTCTGCACTGCAGGGGATAATTTTGGCTTTTTGTGCTGAATACCTGTACTTGAAGCCTGGTGTCTCTGTGGGTTTTGGCCAGGAAGTGCTTTAATTGCCAGGCTTGGGCAGCTCACACTGGTCTGATTAAGGATCTTTCACAGCACAGGATCCCCTCCCCATACAAAGCATCCAAACGTCAGCCCCAACCTCCTTCACAGGGTCTTTCTGTCAAACGGTAGTGGTAAATGTTGGAAATTCAGCACTCTTGTTGCCTACTGTTTGGGGGCCAAACTTTTGTGAGAGTTAGAAAATGCCTTGCTGAATTCCTATTGCTTTTTTGTGATTTCATAAAATGTGAATTCTTAGTGAGTCATGCATATTGGTAAGAGAGAATTTGTGTGAGAGAGTGGTTTGTTTTTTAAAAGAAAAGAGTGGATGAATAGGTGATCAGCCTTGGCTCCAGAATGGGCTTTCTGTTTTTATTATGCTGGGAAATTGACACAATTTAATTCCAGCGCACCTTTCAGTATCTGCTACTGTTCATTTCCCTTTCGTCTCCGTGGGAAAAGAAAAGCAATCTGAGCTTAGAATTCCTTCTCTTTCTCCCTTAACCCTTAAGGAACACAGTGAATATGATACCTTTTATGATGTATTTTCTAAATGCTTTAAAATATTGCTATCATCATTTCACTATCTTACCCAATATGTTTGGAGCAACTATAGTGGGTCCTTGAATAATGGTCATTGTGTTCAACATTAGTTATTGCATTGATGAGGAAACAAATCGATTCCTGGCCAGGGCCACTGTCTGTTTGGAAGTTGTACATTCTCCCCATGTCTGTGTGTGTTTTCTCCGGGTGATCGGGTTTCCCCCACACATCCCAAAGATTTGCACATTGGGTGAATTGGCATGTCTACACAGGCCCAGTCTGAGTGAGTGAGAGTGTGGATGTGGATGTGAGTGGATCCTGCTATGGGATGCGTCCTGTCCAGGGGATGTTCTTGCCTTGCACCCTGAGCTGCTGGGACAGGCTCCAGCCACCCAAGACCCTGGAATAATTGGGTAACTAATTATCTTACTTGTTTTCATTCATCTTTCTTAAGTGTATATTTAGCTCACACTGATTTCAGTATTTAATATAGAAGTGTTGAGTCTTTATTTAGAAGTTTGTTGATGTTTTCCCAATGAGAAATATGTAGGAACTTAACTCTTAAAATTGGTTTCATCATAGCAATTCAGCTGTTCCCTGAAAGTTGAAGTTTCCTAGAACCTATGGCTGATATTAAGTGACGACCTACTGAACTCTGGGCCTGGCACAGTATCAGGCACTTGGGAACAGGAATGCAAGGCAAACTGGTTTCCACATTGTTATTGTGCTGGTGGAGACACTGAGGGTGAGCATTGAGGAAGGATGGATTTTTGATTAGAATGGTGAGCATTTGTTAAATAGGCACATTTTGTGGGTAGATATAATAATGATAACCATTTACTGATTAATTGCCAGGTGCTAACTTCCTTCATAAAAGTTTTTATGTCAGTTATCTCATTTGATACTTACCATGTCCTTATGAAGTACATGCTTTTATTATCCCTCTTTTATAAATGGAAAACACAGAGAGATTAAATAGGTTGTTCAAAATCACACAGCTAAAAACTGATGTAATCTGCTTTTTGTTTTGTTAAGTGTATGTGCTGCCGAAGAGAGCACAGTATAATGGGGATTTAAACTCAAGACAGGCCAACTCCACAACGTGTGCTTATTATGGAGTTACTACTAAGGAATGTATTGGCTCATTGATTTTTTGTTTTTGTTTGGAGACAGAGTCTTGCTGTCACCCAGGTTGAAGTACAATGGCATGATCTTGGCTCACTGCAACTGCAGCTTTGCAGGTTCAAGCGAGTCTCCTGCCACAGCCGCCCAAATAGCTGGGGTTACAGGTGCGTGCCACCATGCCTGGCTAATTTTTGTATTTTTAGTAGAGACGGAGTTTCACGATGTTGGCCAGGCTGGTCTCAAACTCCTGACCTCAAGTGATCCACCCAGCTTGGCCTCCCAAAGTGCTGGGATTACAGGCATGAGCCACCGTGCTAGGCCTCATTGCTTATTTTATTAGTAGCTTCCAGTTTTTTTTTTTTTTAAAGGTATTTAATTATTGTGAACCATCAATAATCAGTATCCCTGGAATCAGTTGTTTCAAGCTGTGAAACATGTTCAAGGGCTTTCAACACATACAGTGTCATATTGCAGCATGGGGTCTGAACTAATTTCTAGACTTAGAACTGATCAGATTTTTGCTGTGTGTTGGTATTTGGGAGGGTGAAATTTCACTTGTAGTGAGTCTAGAGTCATTTCATAATGAATCCTATTCTGTTACTTGCAATGTTCAGTTGTGATGAAAAGAAATCCACCGGGCTATTTTTGTTAAATCAATTTTACATCTTTTAGTTATTTATGATGACATTTGCTTTAGTAAGTGAAAGTGTATGTTTCCCAATGTGCATATATGCATATTTATGTATACACACTCTACTTAAAGCTATGAAAATCTCAATATATTGCTAGCTTCTTGTTGTGTATGACTGTACTTAGCTCAAACTCTTTCAATTGGGAATGACATCTGAAACTAAAAGCTACGTGGTGCTACAAGCTAGGTTGTGTAACCCTCAATTCAAACTCATAGTCATAGATCATCTTTTCTCCCAGGCATGTTGTCATAACACTGATGAAAGCTGTCATACTTCATTCATTCAGCTAACCTTGATTGAGTGAGTACCTACTATATCTGAAGCATTGACATTGTTGCTGGAAGTATAACAGTGACTCAGACCCCCTCACAGACTGTTCAGGATGGTTTTTGTTGGGGCTGTTGTCCATGATGTAGTCTAACCCAAACACATGCTAACTGACTACATATAAAGCGAATGAGGTCAGATTCTGTTCGTGGCTGCCCAGACTGATGTGCTTAAAGCAATCTCTGGACAGATGGGGCATCTGGCACCTGTTGTGACTGCATCATGTCCTGTGGAATGAGGGAGGGAACAGGAAGGCTTGCAGTGAAGCAAAGGCAAAGCTACTTCCCCAGACAGCATGGCACCATTCATAGCCCTCTTTGGCTGGCATCACAACCTGCCCAAACTTGGCTCCTAGCAAGGTTAAACTAGTTCTAGTTTAAACTAAGACTGTCTATGTAATTCTTTTTTTTTTTTTTTTTTTTTTTGAGTTGGAGTCTCACTCTGTCACCAGGCTGGAGTGCAGTGGCCCAATCTTGGCTTGCTGGAACCTCCGCCTCCTGGGTTCAAGCGATTCTCCTGCCTCAGCCTCCCAAGTAGCTGGGACTACAGGTGCGCACCACTACTCCCAGCTAATTTTTGTATTTTTAGTAGAGGCAGAGTTTCACCATGTTGGCCAGGATGGTCTCGATCTCTTGACCTCGTGATCCACCTGCCTCAGCCTCCCAAAGTGCTGGGATTACAGGTGTGAGCCACTGGGCCCAGCCTTGTCTGTGTAATTTTAAAAATCTCCCCAACTTTAAAGAACTGTATATTTCTATCAGCTTACTATAAAGAATAATAGACACTAGTCCATGTCAAATACATTTAAATTGGATGGTCTGCAAATTTTCATACTTAAACTGTCCTTTAATGTTTAACTGAAGACACACAGTCTTATAGGAAGCTGGAATAGAGACAAAGGTTGTTCCGCTCCACACATATTTACTAAGCATTTTCCTAAGAAAAGCACTGTGAACGATCAAAACACACACACTCAAATCCACAGTAATATTCAAAACAACCAAACTATGGGATTTTGTAGATGCCACCTCACCTCTCTGGGTGCTTTTGGTCCAAGTATTGATGGTGCAGTCCAGGAAGCTCTGAGATCATCTTTCTCATTCCCCAGGAAAGGTGGCCAGATGAGAAGGCTGAGGCCTGGGAAGGCAAATATTGCAAACTTTTGAGTGTTCATTAAAGAAAGCATTAAAATCAATTCTGGGTCCTCTGGTAGCAAACATGTGCCACCTTCTCCACTCACTTCCCACTGTCCCACCCATCCTGCACGTATAATTTCAGAAGGCTACCAAGTAATACTCTTATAACTGGTAAAATTTATAATTTGGAGAGGAGGAGGAGCTTTGCTGGGAAAATAGAAGCAGAGAATGAGTTTCTAATCCCAAAAGTTGGGATCAAACTATTTCTAAGATAGCCTTGAATTGAAGCAAAGTAGCAGTGGCTAATTTGTAGGTGAATTATAGCTTGATGGAAACAATAACATCAGCATGCTTAGGCTGCACATTTTAAACCCATAAAATTATTCCCAACTCGAATGACCATCATGAGCTTCCCAAACAGCAGCTGTCACTGTGTGGCAGACTTGGCTCTGAGTGTCTCAGGTCACCCTGATGTGTTCCAGTGTTTACTGTTTCAGTGTCAGTGAGTACATGGTGGCCACTGCCAATCACACTGACTCAAGGCAGAGACCATCTAACCCTCATAATCAGGAGAGTCAAAGCTTAAGAATCAATGCACAGCCTTACTTATACTTTTGATTTAAACTATGCTTGAAGCTTTGAATGTTTCCAGCTGCACATGTGTTAGAAGGGATAAAAGAATAAGGGAAGTCTTCAGAAAACAGTGTTGTTCCAGCAGAGGGTTTGGTAATTCTAAATGGCCAGTAGGGCGGGCCAGAGGCCACTGAGGATTCACACCACAGGAGAGAAAGTAGTTACCAGTAGGGTGGCTTTGATTGACGGGTCCTGGGAACTTCTGCAGCATGCCCTGCAGCTCCTAACAGCAGGACAGATGTTTCCAAGGCTGAATCTTTCTGCCCCTCTGCTCCTGGGGAAAATAATTTCCATTCCCTCTGCAGCTCTACCCTAGCCAATTATGAAGTTCTTTCAGTGACTTTTTTCATTTGTGAGAATGATATGCTTAGCTCTTGGCCTAATTAGAGAAGAGGGGGCCGCTGATTGCTCAGTTTCCAGACTTCTTGCTTGGGATATGCATTCTCATTTTCCCCAGACCAGTAGTTGTATTAATAAGAGAAAAAGGAGCAAAACATTTCAAAACTGCCAAGGCATTAAATATGTAATGGAGGCATATAGTATTTTCAAAATGTAAAAGACACAAAGTAGGTCTCTCAACCCTGTCCCCTTCCCAGAAACAACCCCTATTAACTTCCTGTCTATTCCTAGAGATATATCCATGTACATACATTTAGTGTATGCATATATACACACATATAGATCTATTTACACAAATGATAGCATATTATATACATAATTTCATACCTTACTTTTTTTTTGAGATGGAGTGTTGCTCTTGTTGCCCAGGCTGGAGTGCAGTGGCACAGTCTTGGCTCACTGCGACCTCCGCCTCCTGGGTTCAAGCAATTCTTCTGCCTCAGCCTCCTGAGTAGCTGGGATTACAGATGCCTACCATCTCGCCCGGCTAATTTTTTATATTTTTAATAGAGATGGTGTTTCATCATGTTGGCCAGGCTGGTTTCAAACTCCTGTCCTCAGGTAATCCACCTGCCTTGACCTCCCAAAGTGCAGAGATTACAGGCGTGAGCCACTGTACCCAACCACCCTACTTGTTTTTACTTATCTTAGGAATTATTCCAGGTTGGCACATGTAGCCCTCCCATATTTGTTTTTAATAACTATAGGAATGTTTGTTAAACATTGTTTAGATGGCCCATCATTTACTAGCTTTTTATTGCTGGACATTTTGGTTGTACAATCTTTTGCTGTCCCAACAGTAATTAAATGTTATCCTTGAACATAAATCTTCTGGCACATGTGCTAATTTATCTATATTATCAGTTTGCAAAAATAGAATCACTAGGCCAAATGGTATATACTTTTGAAGATTAAAAATATTTAAATGTAGACATTGGCGTATTGCCCTCCTATAGAGGATTTATTCATTGACTTCTTCCCTGCAGTACATAAAAATGCATCATCCAAACCCTTTCTTCTCTCCCCATCTCCACCTTGGCCATATCAGAGTCTGTCTTTTGTAGGAGAAAAAGTTTTGGTCTGGGATGAGCATGAATATTTTAAAAACTCACCCCATGGGTGTTAGCAAGCAGTGTTTCAGTTGCAAGTCACAGAAAATCTGCCTCAAACTTGATGGGCACATACAACAAAAGTCCAGAGACAAAATGTGCTTCAGGCATAGCTGGATCTAGGGAGGGCTAGCATGTCATGGCACAGCTTCAGGGGCCCATTCACACTGCATTAGAAAACAGTGTGAAGGATGGCCCCTAGAGTTAGTAGCCATACATTCAGGGACACAATTGAGCTTATAGGGACTTGGTCTCTCTCCATTTCCTAGCCCTGTTTCCTTGGATTTTGCTTTGTTCTCAGGCAGGCTTTCTCCATGTGGGAGCTCTAGGTTTACGTTCTATGAACTTTATAACCTCAATCTAAGAGCCTCCCCTTCTCCATAGATACAGCCAGTTGCAACCTCTAAGGCTGCCCACAAGCTCAGGGACTGTTCTCCAACTCCGCACAGGGACTTGGAAAAAAAGATCACAGCAGGGGGACCACAATTTTTCTTCATTGATCTGACTTTGGTGAGATGCTCATCTCAAATAATTGATCACTTCTTGGAATGCCTTTTGGTTTGCTTGCCTTTCATCCATTTCCTGTTCTTCTGATAGTAGCCCTTGATTTTCTTCCTCAACTATCAGTCCCCACAGTTCTAAGACCCTTCCTTCATCCAGAGTTGATGATGTGACCCTAAGCGTGGCCAGTCAGCACCCATCCTACCAACAGCCAAAGCGACTTCAATTCTTAGACACCATCTCCTCGACCACTAACCCATCTGTAGGCTAGATGAGTGTGTCAGAGACTCAGCAGAGTTACAGCTGAAGAAGATGGGAGATGGATGTGCATGCAAATCACCTGGTGATCTGCATTTTTAACAGGCTCTTGGAAGATGTTGATGCTGCTAGTCCATAGGCCACACTTTGAAGCAGAGAGACATAAGGTGGATCCAATGGCCTCTCCAGGTTCCTCCTAGTCTAATGATTTTGGGATTTCATAGCGTATACAAAAGGATATGAAACAAACAAAATCTCTACATGCAATCAGTTCTAATTTGTCTCCACTTTACATGGCAAATAGAAGTCACATTTTAATGATCACACATATCCAAAAACATAAATATTATTAAACATTCATTCATTTTAGAAATACAATTCCATTTCCTGCCTTGATGGGGTTAGGGGAGGAAACCTTCATTGAATTTTTCTAAAAGAATCATACTTTTGACAAATGTTGGCAAGAAAGTAACTTTTTCTTTTAGGGACTATGAGCTTTCTGTTGTCTTAGTGAAACAAAAACAAAAACTGCTGCTGATTCTACTGTCAAGCTAGTAACTTATTTGTGCTTTGACTGAGGAACCAATTTGCCCTTGGCAGATACTAGGCTTTATATATCTGGTTACGCCATTATAGCTAGGTGGCCTGGTGGCAAAAATTGAGACAGTCTACTGTTTTCTTTTCTTTTCTTTTTTCTTTGATACAGAATCTTGCTCTGTCGCCCAGTCTGGAGTGCAGTGCCGCAATCTCAGCTCACTGCAACCTCCAACTCCTGGTTTTAAGCGATTCTCCTGCCTCAGTCTCCTGAGTAGCTGGGATTACAGGTGCATGCCACCACGCCCAGCTAATTTTTGTATTTTTAGTAGAGACGGGGTTTCACCATGTTGGCCAGGATGGTCTCGATCTCTTGACCTCATGATCCACCCACCTTGGCCTCCCAAAGTGTTGGGATTACAGGCGTGAGCCACCGCACCTGGCCTACCGTTTTCTTGAGAACAACACAATCAATCACTTTCTTTCTCTCTCATGACCAAGTGCTCTTCACTTTTTCTTTTTAAATAAATTCTTTTCTCATCATCTCTCAGAACTGATATCTCAATCCAAGAATAACTTGAGCAGCATCAAGAGTTTCTTCACTGTCCCTTATTCAAATCAGCTATTGAATGGACTCCCCCAATACCCAGCACCATTTATTCAAACAGAAAAGTGATTTCTTTTGCAAAGCAATTTCATGCCTTGTTATCCCCAACATGTCTCTAAAATACAAGGTTAGATGGCAGTACCAGAAAGTCCCTATTCATTCCTGAGACTGAAAAGCAAAAATAAAATCTCCAGAAGCCCATGGCATTGTCTGCTAGATATTCTCATGCTTTGAGGATCATTGTGTAGCATTGCGAAGATAGTTGCTTTAAAATCATTCCTCCTGCATGGCAAACTGTAGCCTCAAACACTGTGTCATTATGTAAATAGGTGTTAATGAATCGATTGTACAAAGTATACTGTGATTGAGAGTTGAGCTGTTTTTATGAGAAGATCACAGAAAGACAGCTGGATTTTCTTCTGCTTTTTTTGGAATCCTTATATTCATTCTGCTTCACAGATATGACTTCTACCAGAAGGCGAGTTGTGCAGAATTCTCATCTTGCGCTTTATTTTCTCATTGCTAAACTGTTAAGTAAAGCCAGTCCCATCCGTAAGTTTGAAAAGCCGCTTTAGGACTTAATTATTAAAAGGTAACATCTCCTCTAGAAATACCGATGTGGTGTTCACATTTGCCTTTTAAGATTAATATAACCCATCCTCTCCTATAAGAAATGGGATTTCGAGGCCCTGTCCTGGCTCTCTATCTCTTCAGTTAACTCGTTGAGTGTCAGAGCTGCCTTTAGAGGATGCCTAGGCTGGGAAGTCATTGATCAACAAATTGCACCTTGACAGTGGAATAGAAAGGAGAAGGGCATTTATTGTAGCAGGGGTTGTCTTTATCCATTAGTGATGTAAATAGCAGGAGATAGAAGATTCCGGGATTTGTCAATCGGTCTAATGACATTTTCCCAGAAAGTCTTTATTGAGCACCTGCTGTGTTCCAAGGCATAATGATTGGCTCTGGGTATACAAAGATGATGCAACATACTGAGCCCTGGTCTCATGGAGGTAACTTAAATGAGCCATTTAATGCCTCTGGACTGGACTTGAAAAATGAAGCTAATTCCTAACCTCACTGGGTTGCTGTGATGGTGAAACACATGTTTGAAAGTATAAAGTATTAAATGTGGAGTTCCTGAGGTCAGTGTGATGACAGCCTCAGCAATGTCCTTAACCTTGAACTTTCTAACATCAGCTCTTTCCTATTACCTGCTTTCATGAAGTTATTCTCACACAGCCCTCACTTCGCCCTTTGTCTTTTTGTGACGGTTGCATTTTCCTCTCTAAGCATTATCCCATTGTTCTGATTCTTGAACAATGCCAGCTTCTTATCTGCCTTGCAAAATATTTTTCAAAAGGAAGGGCCTCTTAAGAAATTTCATGGGTATTTGATAGGAACTTAGAAAGAGAAAAGTGACTATTCACTAGATACTGAGACAAAAATGAAAAGTAACTTTCTGTATTATACATACAATAAAAATCAGAATGTAACACCCCAGAATACAGTTCTCATGAGACATCTCTGTCATTTCCTAGGGTTAGAAATAAACAGAGAACAGTTTTGGAGCTGGGCAAGTAGCCAGCCTTGTCGTCTGTGGATAGGAATGATGAGGGTCATGTTTGAGTGAGGGAGATTGTGGAGAGACAGTCTCTTGAGCATGCTGCTGGAGCAGCTGAGACTTGGAAACGTGCAGGGACCGTTTCTGAGAATGCCTTTGCTATACATGTTGGAGGAAGATCTCAGGCTTGCATTTAAAAGACCCCCAGCCTCCGGGGGTATGTTTTTGTTTTTGTTTTTGTTTTTGGGTTTTTTTGACTCATTGCACAAACTTTATGATCTGTTCATTGGGGGAGTTCCTCTTCTCTCCAATGCTAATGTCCAGAGTAATGTGTGTGTCTGTCTCTCCCTGCTCTGTGTCCCTGTCTCTGCCTCTCTTCTTCTCTCCCACACCTAAGCTCTCCACTGCACTTATATGATTACATCACTAAGAGCGGGAAAGCTGAGCAAACCTCAAGTCTGAGCCCCTAAAGAAATGTTTTAGAGGATTTTGTTTTACACTTTGCATATTGCACAATTAACTAAGAGATGAGGAGCTGCTGCTTTTCTTCATCCCTGACCTAAATAAATAATAAATAAAGAGGCAACATAACATCACAGTATAGTGCAGTTTTGGCAAATACTTTCTGTAAAGGGCTAGATATTTTAAATTTTTTAACTTAAACATTTTAACCTTTGTGGACATGAGAAAAACATGTGAAGCGTGAGAAAATGACCAGGTAGACCTAGGGACAGTCTACAGTATACAGTCTCTGGCATAACTATTCAAGTTGGCCAGTGTATCATCAAAGCAGCTATAGGTAATATGTAAATCACCTTTAGCAATTTGGCAACTTTTGGTGGGCCCCTAGATAGCATCAGGATGTGGCTGGTTGCCAAAGGAACCAACCGTGTAATTAGAGAGCAAAGCTGTGTTCCAATAAACTTATGGACACTGAAATTTGAATTTAATGTAAGTTTTACATGTCATAAAATATTATTCTTTTGATTTTTTCCCCTACCATTTAAAACTACAACCCTTATAAAAACAAGCACTGGGACAGATTTGGCCCCTGGACCACTGTTGTTTGCCAACTCCTGGTAGAGGGGAAGAAACTCAGAACAAGGAGTGAGAAGCTGTGCCTTCCAATTTTGGTTTTACTACTTTTTAGTTTTGACATAATGATTTCACTTCTAACCTCCGTTTCCCCATCTGAAAAATGAGTATGGAAAGAGGGGAAACAGTAACTTGAGAGTGGAGAAAGCCGGCAGACACTAACCCAGTCAGGTGGTCAGGGGCAGCATCATCAGAGCTAAGTCAGGTGGTCATGGTCAGTATCAACAGAGCTAAGTCAGGTGGTCATGGTCAACATCATCAGAGCTAAAGCAGGTGGTCATGGTCAGCATCATCAGAGCTAAAGCAGCTGGTCATGGTCAACATCATCAGAGCTAAAGCAGGTGGTCATGGTCAACATCATCAGAGCTAAAGCAGGTGGTCATGGTCAACATCATCAGAGCTAAAGCAGGTGGTCATGGTCAACATCATCAGAGCTAAGTCAGGTGATCATGGGCAGCATCATCAGAGCTAAGTCAGGTGGTCATGGTCAACATCATCAGAGCTAAGTCAGGTGGTCATGGGCAGCATCATCAGAGCTAAAGCAGGTGGTCATGGTCAACATCATCAGAGATAAGTTGTCATGATAGAGTAAGAAATATTTGGTCTTTGTCCCTGGTTCCTGACACAGAACTTGTATAACCCTTGGAATTTCCTGAGTGACAGGCATGATAGGATTATTTTCTATTATTCATAACAAGCCCCTTCAGCCTTACCTGAGCTTCTGCTAATGAGGTGACTTTTGGTAGGCCCATAGATAGCTTCAGGATGGGGCTGGGGTTTCCAAAGGAACCAACCATGTAATTAAAGAGTGGAACTTTCAGGGCCACTGGTATGGTTTGGCTGTGTCCCCACCCAAATCTCATCTTGAATTGTAGCTCCCACAATTCCCACATGTTATGGGAAGAACTCAGTGTGAGGTAACTGAATCATGGGACAGGTCTTTCTCATGCTGTTCTCATGATCGTGAATAACTCTCATGAGATCTGATGGTTTTATTAAGAGGAGTTCCCTGCACCAGCTCTTTTTTGCCTGCCACCATGTAAGATGTCCCTTGTTCTTCTGCCGTGATTGTGAGGCCTCTCCAGCCATGTGGAACTGTGAATCAATTATACCTCTTTCCTTCATAAATTACCCAGTCTCAGGTATGTCTTTATTAGCAGCATAAGAACAGGCCAATATAGCCACCCTTCCTTCAGGGAGGGGTGAAGGAGTCCAGATTGAGTTAATCACCCGTGGCCAATGATGTAATCAATCATACCTCTGTTATGGACGCTCCATTAAAAAACCCTAGAGGACAGTGTTCTGAGGGTTCCAGACTGATGAATGCATCCATGTACCAGGAGTAGGGTGCATCCCAACACTGCAGGGATGGAAGCTTATGTACTCTGACCCTTCTGGACCTCACCCCCTGTGCTTTTTCCTTGAGTGTTCACATGTATCCTTTATAATAAACAAGTAAGAGTAAACAAGTCAGGGCTCCTTAGTTCTGTGAGCCCTGAGGAGGGAGTTTTAGGACTCCCCTGACCCCCGATTTACAGCCAGTCAGAAGTATGGAGGGCCCAGAACTTGCAATTGGTGTCTGAAATGGGACAGTCTTGTGGGGCTATGTGTTCACTCAGGGTAATTAGTGTCAGAACTGAATTGAATTGAATTACAGGATACCTGGCTGCTGTCCAGAAAACTGGAGAATTAGTTGGCATGAGGAAAAATCCCCACATTTGGTGTTAGAAGTGTTGTGAGCGAAACAGTTGAGAGCCACGTTGATGGTATGCACCCTTGATAGGCTTTGCTGAAAATGGCACCCCAGCCCTGTGATCATCCTCTAGAAAAGCCATTTACACCAGTTCAAACATGAGGAAACGACCAGGTAGGCCTAGGGACAGTGTACAAAATACCTGATCGCTGTTCCTCAAAACTGTCAAGGCCATCAAAAACAAGGCAAGTGTGAACCCCAGACACCGACCAGAGGAGACTAAGGAGACAGGATTAAACATGACATGGGATCTTGGGAGAGAAAAAGGACCTTAGGGAAAACCTGGTAACATCTGAATAAAGTGTGGCATTTAGTTAATTGTCACGTGTCAGTGTCAATTCCTTGGTTGTGACAAAACTCCTGTGGTAATGTAAGATGTTCACATTGCAGGGACTTAGGTTAGCAGAAGAGGTGAACTTTGCAACCTTGCTATCAATCTAAAACTGTTCTACAATAAAAGCTTTACAGTTAAAAACCACTAAGAAAAATCTCTAGGATTTGGCAGTTGATTAGATAAGGAGGGCAAGGGAGAAGGAGAAATAAAGATTTTGTCAAAGTCTGGCCTGATTACCTCGCAAGTTAGCTATGCTAGTGGACAGAAGTAACTGACTGTAGGAGGCAGTCTGGCTTGCAAATGGGAAATATGAGGTTGTGGTGCTGAGGATATATCCATGAATGTGATGTACCATTTAACAGTTTAAAGTAATACAAATGCCCAGAAAAGGCTTTTGGGTTTTAGGTGTTTTGTTTAAAATGACCTCTAGCCTCATAGCATTTGGCATTGAAATTCTAATTTAAGAAAGAAAGATGAACTGGATTAAAAATAAAATAGTGATTGAACTTTGTATGAATAGCTGGACTCCTGCTCATGTTTCTATGTTTCTATGGGGGTAAATTTATCTTTTTGTCGTTAGTGCATTGCTTGGAGCTTGGAGTAACTAGCAGTCCCTCTTTATTTGCAGAAGGACTTAGAGTCACGTTGCCAAGTGAAACATGATGTAAGTGACTCAGCAGTGAGAGCCAGCCTTTTATCTTTAGCTAGAAGTGCCAGTTGTGTTGACCCAAATATACTGAAGAGCATGTTTTGTTTACTTCAGACAAGAGTAAAAGCTTTGTTTGAGTCATTCCCTTTTCTGTCTTCCCTATTTATATTTTACAGCCAGAACTGCCTCAAAAATGCACGCAGCCATTCATCTGAGGCCTGCAGTGTCTGCTGTGCCTTAACAATATGTGAAATGTGTGAAACTTATCAATGTAGATAAAGCCACAGGCAAGACCTCACGCCTGCATAGGTCATGAACAGGTCTTCACCAAAGAAGAAATTCAGGTGGCAGTCCATGTGTAAACAAAATTAAACTTTGTGAGTAACAAAAGATATATAATTAAACTTGTGAAGATAGCAAAGAAATACAGGAACCAGTGCTGGCAAGGGTATGAGGAAAAGTGCACTGGCAGGAATACAGATCAACATAATTTAGGGGGAGGGCAGCTTGAAATATGTAGCCCAGATTTTAAAATGCATTTAACCTTTGTTTCAGTCACTCCACTTCGAGACTATCCTAACAGAACAGACATATAAAGGTATATGAAAAGAATGATGATCTAAGCATCGTTTAAGATAGTAAAGCACTGTGATAACATCCAACAAGACGCTCGTTAGCTTCAGTGTTGTAGATGTAGCTATTATAATGGAAAGACTTGCATTCAGTTTTTGAAAAAACTTATTTCAAAATGCATTCGTATAGTCCAGTTTACACAAAAGGTGTGTGTGCATGTATACTTCTAAAAGAACATGTGTTACATTTTAAATGCTTTTAAACTGTAAATGAAAATAAAAATGTTTTCATTCTAGACCAAAATGTGGACTCTCAGTGCTAAATTCTGAGTGACGTAAACTGTCCTTCTCTCATAAATTACTATTATTTTTGTAGAGCCTAAAATGTGTACCCATCACCACCCATATGCCCCCTCTCCAAAATAATCCTGACTTTCTTAAAAATTATAGCTCATCCTAAACTATTGAGAATTTTCATTCAGTGTGAAGAACCTAGAACTGTGTTACAGAGAAGCCAGCAAATAGTTATTGTTCCTTAGTTTTATTTCATGCTATAGTAGTTAAAATACTCAAAACAGTGCTTCATAAAAAAACACTATACTCACAAATACAGGGTGAAAAATGGGATTTCAGTGGGAAAATGGGATTTTCTTCACTTTGATTTCATTAATTTACATCTTGCCTCTTTCCATATATATTTAAAGTACCTAGATCATGTGCTAAACATAAAAAAGTGTTCACACACGTGAACTAACCCACTGCACCATCACACTGCCCCCAGGGTAGTATGATAAAAGGCAGGGATGATAAAAGGCAGAACATATTTCCAAAGACACTCAAGATCTCTGAACTAGAGACTTCACCTTTAACACATGAATGAAATGACTCAAAAATCATCTTTCTTCCAAAGTCAATTGAAAACCAGTGTGGCCATGTAGTTCAGATCAGCCCAGGGGCAGAGCTTGAGAAGAAGAGCTGACTGTAGCCAGCAGGGGCCCTAAGTAAATAAGGCTTCATGTAACCATATACAGCCTGACAGAGTAGGAGAAGAAAGGAAAAGGGGGTGAGGAAGGGGAAAGGGTTTACAGGGCATCTGCTCTTTGCCAAGCACTAAACTGAAATGCTTATTGTGTGCTGTCTCATGCAGTAAGCTGCAGGCATATTCTAATGTTCAGATAGGCGTTTGATCTAAATACTTCTAAGTAAATCAGTCTTCTTCCTGATGATACCCTTACCAGCTGCTTGCCGTGGGCCGCCATCTCTAGATCTGCCAGTCTCCCAGCTAGTTGTTAATTATCCCAGATTTCCTCTCCTCCCACCACTCTTGAGTATCTCATTAGCCACTTCTTAAACTGCCTGCCGTAGCCACCGTGAGAAGGGCTTGGGATTATTTGAAGAGGTCTACCAGATACCTTGGATTTCAGAGCCAGACTTGTGAACAGGACTTCACTTTCATCTTCCTCACTGGTATCTGCCTTTTTCCAAAAAGGATTCGAAGTAACAAAATCTTCCAACAGAATGTGCACCGTGAGACGTTTTGTAAGAGAAATTTTAGTCACTCTACGTAGGGGGGCAGTATATACAAAAGCAAAACAAAGTGAGCAAAGGAAAGAAAGCAAACGTCCCACTATGGTGGGAATGAGCAAAAGGAGTTGGGGAGACTGAGCGCAGGTGCTCCTGGGAGGGGGGCTCCTTATGATGTGTTAGTGATTCAATAGGTGACACCTATGAAGGGTGATCACAGCTTTGTGGCAAGAGGTTTGTCTCTGAGCTTTTCCCGGTGCCTGGTAGGCTTCTTCTGTATTAGGACAACTTCACACCAAGATTCCTTCCAGAACCCTGAGCCTACTTAATCCCATCCCCATTATTTCTGCCATGCTCAGCTATCCATACGATGTCAACCTCTCTTATGCCAACATCCCCTTCTTGTTCTTCATGCACCTCCACCTTTCCATCCCTCAGTACTGTTCCAAATCCTCCCCGCTTCTTCAAGTCATCCACTCTGCTAACATCACCTATTCACAGGATTCCAAACAGGGGTCTGAGGACTAAGTCTGGCCCTCTGCCGTGTTTTGCTTAATCTACACATCCTGCCTTTATTACTGGCAAGAGCCAAGAATCTGCGGTCTCCTGTATGCCGAAGTCTCTAGCACGCTGTGCTGTTTCCTACTCCCATTCCCTGTTGTTTCCCAGTCTTTCCTGTGTTCCATGTCTTGGTCTGGGTGGTAGTCAGCGAAGTCTGTCTAGTTAGTAAAAATTCACAGAGCATTTATTTTGCAATTTTTCTGTGAGCATGTTATATACCAGGTTAAAAAATTTTTAAAGTTAATGGGCTGGGTGTGGTGGTTCATGCCTGTAATCCCAGCGCTTTGGGAGGCCGAGGTGGGTGGATCACCTGAGATCAGGAGTTCAAGACCAGCCTGGGCAACATGGTGAAACCCCATCTGTTAAAAAAAAAAAAAAAATCCTGATTTCTCTAGATAAACTCTGCAGTGGACATCATTATTTTCCCCATTTTGTAAATGAAGATACGGGAACATGGAAAGGACACACAGTTAGTCTATGGTCATTCAGTTGGTACATGACAGAACTGGGAGTCACACTTGGGTGGCCTGTGCTTTTTATTTTTGGAGATGGAGTCTCACTCTGTTGCCCAGGCTGGAGTGCAATGGGATGATCTCAGCTCACTGCAACCTCTGCCTCCCAGGTTTAAGTGATTCTCCTGCCTCAGCCTCCCAAGTAGCTGAGGTTACAGGCGTGCGCCACCTCGCCCAGCCAATTTTTTATATTTTTAGAAGAGACAGGGTTTCACCATGTTGGTCAGGCTGGTCTTGAACTCCTAACCTCAAGTGATCCACCCGTCTCAGCCTCCCAAAGTGCTGGGATTACAGGCGTGAGCCACTGCACCCAGCCTTGACCTGTGCTCTTGCCCACTGTGTCTTCCTTCTTGTCAAGAGAGTTGGTCCAACCATGAGAGACTAATTCTACTCTTGGCTTCTCTTTGCCACTTCAATATGCAAAACATGAGTTTCAGAGATTCATTTACATTGTTTTTTTTTAAGTGCTATGGTAGATTAAAGGTGGCCATGAATTATTTGCAACTCCTTTCACTGATATGTAGGATCTTATTATCCTCCCCTTAACTTTGGGCTGGTCTTAACAATTTGCTTCACTGGTAGCATGCAGTAGAGATGACACTGCTTGACTTATGAGGTAGACTGTAAGAAGCTTTGTAGCATCTGCCTTGGTTCCTTTGAACACTGACTCTTAGAATCCAGTTGCCAAGCTGTGAGAAGCCATAGAGAAGGCCCACATGGAAAGGAAATATGGACACTGGCTGACAGCCCAGCTTAGCTCCCAGCCTACAGCCAGCACCAACTTGCCAACCATGTAAAGGAGTCATCTTGGAATCGGATCTTCCAGCCTCAATTGAATGACCCCAGTTAATGTCCCATAGAGCAGAGATGAGCTATTCCTGCTGAGCACTGCCCAAATGGAAGATTTCATGAAAAAAATAAATGACTAGTATCATCTTAGGCCACTAAATTTTGGGATGGCATGTTATATAGCAGTGACACCAGCCAAGTTTCTTTAACCAATATATATTAGAATCATAGGTGAGATCAAAAAAAGTTTTGCTTTTTTTAATATTAATGTTTTCATAGAATGTTTCTTCTAGCAAAAACTTAACTCTTAATTCAAGCCATTCCTGAAAATCATTCCAGGAATTATCTTCGCATGCTAAAAGTGCTTTTTTCTGTATCCTCACTAAAGGAAATACCAAAGACCACCTACGGTAGTTCACATTTACTGACTCAATTGAAACTTTCTAGGAAAAAACACATTTGCTGGTAGAATATCAACAAAGTCCCATCAAAATAATTGTAGGAAGTAAATCAATGTAAAATCAGTTTCTTTATAAATCTGTGAGTTGCTAGAAATTAGATATGAAAACTGTACAGTCTAAAGTTAGTTTTTCACATTAGCTAAATGAGCAGAACACTAACATCTCACATTTTTGGCTGGGGCTCCCCACTTACTCAACATATTTGCTTGGCAAGTATTTTTCCAACCAAACTGCAGTTACACAGGGTGTGTTCTACCACACTGGACCAGCCAAGTTGGAGAGTGACTGATTACCAGGGTGATGTGTTTTCTGCAAAGGGAAGTCACAGGCTTATAGCTCCCATTTCTTCTGAGCCCTTTGCAGGATGTACTCTCTATGCTCTTTCCCCAGCAAGATAAGTGAGGTAGGGAAGAGATGCTTTTGAATGCATGGCTGGTGGTTAAATGCCTGTAAGAAACTTGATAGGGATATGGGTGATATTGACATACGTGTTAGAAAATTGATAGTTCTGGCTGGGTACGGCGGGGCGCACGCCTGTAATCCCAGCACTTTGGGAGGCTGAGGCGGGCGGATCACAAGGTCAAGAGATCGAGACCATCCTGGCGAACATGGTGAAACTCTGTCTCTACTAAAAATAGAACAATTATCTGGGCATGGTGACATGCACCTTTAGTCCCAACTACTCAGGTGGCTGAGGCAGGAGAATTGCTTGAACCCAGGAGGTGGAGGTTGCAGTGAGCTGAGATCATGGCACTGCACTCCAGCCTGGTGACAAAGCAAGACTCCGTCTCAAAAAAAGAAAAAGAAAGTTGATAGTTCTATGAAAACTTAGAGTGATGGCCACTGCTCTAGTCTGAATGTTTGTGTGCCTCTACCCCCAGCCAATTCATACGTTGAAACATAATCCCCAATGCAATGGTATTAGGAGGTGGGGCTTTCGGGAGGTGATTAGGTCAAGAGGGTAGAGCCTTCATGAGCAGGATTAGGCTGAGTGGAACTTGTTTGCCCCTTCCACCACATGAGGATGCAACAAGAAGACTCCGTTTATGAGGAAGCAGGTCCTACCAGGCCCTGAACCTGCCAATGCCTTGATCTTGAGCTTCCCTGCCTCTAGAATTGTGAGAAATAAATTTCTGTCGTGTAGAAGCCACCGAATCCATGGCATTTTTTATAGCAACCTAATTGGAGTATGACAGCCACAGTATATAGTTAAGTGAAAAAAAAAAGCAGGATGACAAATGGGAGGTGTTATATCACACAATTTGTTTGATGTATAGATGGATGGATAAGAGATGGTGAGTTGGGGTCGGGCACAGTGGCTTATGCCTATAATCCCAGCACTTTGCAAGGCCAAGATGGGTGCATCACCTGAGGTCAGAAGTTTGAGACCAGACTGTACAACATGATGGAACCCTATCTCCCCTAAAAATATAAAAAAGTGGTCAGGTGCGGTGGCTCACGCCTGTAATCCTAATACTTTGGGAGGCTGAGGCAGGCAGATCACGAGATCAGGAGTTTAAGACCAGACTGACCAACATGGTGAAACCCTGTCTGTACTAAAAATATAAAAATTAGCTGGGCGTGGTGACATGCACCTTTAGTCCCAGCTACTCGGGAGGCTGAGGCAGGAGAATCGCTTGAAACCAGGAGGTGGAGGTTGCAGTTAGCTGAAATCGCACCACTGCACTCCAGTCTGGGTGACAGAGCGAGACTCAGTCTCCAAAAAATAAAAATAAAATAAATTAGCCAGATGTGGTGGTGCACTCCTGTAATCCCAGGTACTCCAGAGGCTGAGGCAGGAGAATTGCTAGAACCTGGGAGGCGGAGGTTGCAGTGAGCTGAGATTGCGCCACTGCACTCTAGACTAAGCAACAGAATGAGACTTTATCTCAAGAAGATAAAAAAGAGATGGTGAGTTAGAAAGAGGTGTTTTTAGCAAGGCCAAAGAATCTATTCTCTTAGATCGGGGGTGCTACTCAACTCTGCAGCTCTGGCTTGAAAGTAGCCACAGATTATATATAAAAAGATGGACATGGCCATGTGTCACTAAAACTTCATGGACATTGAACATTGAGTTTCTTTCTTTTTTTTTCCTTTGAGACAAAGTCTTGCTCTGTTGCCAGGTGCCAGGCTGGAGTGCAGTGGCACGATGTCGGCTCACCGCAACCTCCCTCTCCTGGGTTCAAGCAATTCTCCTGCCTCAGCCTCCCAGGTAGCTGGGACTACAGGCACACACCACCATGTCCAGCTAATTTTTTTTTGTATTTTTAGTAGAGATGGGGTTTCACCATGTTGGACAGGATGGTCTCGATCTCTTGATCTCATGATCCGCCTGCCTCGGCCTCACAAAGTGCTGGGATTACAGGCTTGAGCCACCGTGCCCAGCCGAACATTGAGTTTCATATAATTTTCATATGTCACAAAATATTATTCCTATTTTCAGTCATTTAAAAGTATAAAAACAATCAGTTTACACAGTTCATAGGCTGTATAAAAATAGGTGCAGACTGGCTTTGGCCACAGGCCGTAGTCTCCTGACACCTGTTGTCATTTGGGTTGTGGAGAATTTGGGGAGAGGAAGTGGCTTGCTTTCACCCTCTACTGTCTAAACTTTTGTATTTTTGGAACTTTTTAGAACAAGTATTATTTTTTGAGATGAGGTCTTGCTCTGTTGCCCAGGCTAGAGTGCAGTGGCATGATTGTAGCTCACTTCAGCCTCAAATTCCTGGGTTCAAGTGATCATCCCACTCTAGCCTCCCAAGTAGCTGGGATTACAGGCATGCACCACCACACCTGGCTAATTTTTTTTAATTTTTATCTTTTATAGAAATGATGTTTCCCGATGTTGCCCAGGCTGGTCTTGAACTCCTGGGCTGAAGTGGTCCTCTTGCCTCTGCCTCACAAAGTCTTAGGATTATAGATGTGAGTCATAGCATTTGACCTATGACCCTTATAATTAAAAAAAAAAGATATTTCCATGTTAGAGCAAAGGAAGAGGAGAAAGTCTCTGTGTGGGCCCCTGTTAGGTTTCAGTAAGAAAGGGACACATGGTAGAACCTTAGGGCTCTTGTTCAAATAATTCAAGATCTCATTTATCCAGACTGACCCACCCAGAATTTGGTTGAAAGTCCCATTTGTTCTCTCTAAAGAGATTTATGAACTTAATTATAAACAGTTTGAGTTAAATAGTGTTACTAATTATACATTATTTTCTTTTGTTTTTTTTTTTTTTGTTATTGTACTTTAGGTTCTGGGGTCCATTTGCAGATCATGCAGGATTGTTGCATAGGTACACACATGGCAATGTGGTTTGCTGCCTCCATCCCCCCATATATTATTTTCATCTGCTTGTTAAAGCAGGCCTATTAAAATATCTGTAGGAGAAGAGGGTGAGCTTAGATTAAGATAACTTGAAAGCAACACCATATTCTTTTTTAAATGCTGTTACCCAGACTAATTCAGACTTCCTTCTCTTCTTCTTTTACCCACAATTGACGATGCTTTTATGGTACCCTGTCTTAGGCTAGTTTGCATTAGGTCTGATTATGTTCTTCTTTTTGTCCATCTTTATTCTCTGTAAATTCTCTGAAGGCATGGGTCTTATATACAATACCTTTTATTCATTCACTTATCAAACAAGTATTTACTGAGTGCTTTCTTTGTATCAGGCATTTTGATCTATGGAGCACACAGTGTTTGTTGAATCTGACTTTGTAATGTCCATCTGGATTCATGTTATTCCTCGTGGATAACAAATTAGCTTCACCTCACAGGTCAACTGTGATTATTAGTGGGTGCTTAGGTAGTGCTGTGGTTTGAATGTGTCCCCCAAAAGTTTATGTGTTGGGAACTTATTTGCCACTGTAACAGTATTAAGAGGTGAGGCCTTTAAGAGCTTACTAGGCCATGAGGGATCTCCCCTCGTGAGTGGGTGAATGCTGCTGTTGGAGGAATGGGTTCCTGATAAAAGGATACATTCGGCCTCCTTTTTCTGTGTCCTGTGTGCGTGCTTCCTCACCAAGTGATACCGTCCACTAGGCGATGACCCCGGCCAGTTGCTGGTACTGTAGTCTTGGACTTTCCAGCCCCCAGAACTATGAGCCAAATAAACTTCCGATCTTTATAAATTACCCAGTCTGTGATATTCTGTTTTTGCAGCAGAAAAAGGGACTAAGATAGTATGTTAGGAGGCATTCTGAGAGTCAACTAAAAATAGACCCTTGTCCATCACCCATCTGGAAGACGCTATGACAGCACATGGGTCACATCTATGTCACCCCTTACATAGATTGTGAATTGTGGCACATGAGAGGCACCTGGGGGCAGGGTGATGTGATGGTGGAATAGATACAGATTTGGTGTCAGATAAGATTCAGATTAATTTCCCTTCTGCCTCCTCTTTGTGACATCACCAGTGGAGCCTTAGTTTCCTCTTTAAAATGTGCAAAATAATATCTACTTTAAAAGACTATTATAGGGCTTTTAAAATCATTACTCTTATGATCATTATTAATAGCTAATATTTATTGAACATGTATTATGTTTTGTGTTAGCTGCTTTACAGGTATTATCTCATTTAATTATCAACACTTCTATTATTCTAATTTTACAGATGAAAAACTGGGACAAAGAGGGTACAGTTAACACAAGGTTACACCACACATGATCACATAATGTGTGTAAAAGTCCTGTGTTGTGCCTGGCACATGATAAGTGCTATATGGCTCTTTGCCTCCTCCTTCCTCTTCCCACCCTCCCTGTGCTATATAGCAACAGTGTTGAAGAGACCACCAACTCTTCTTGGGTGGTTTGTTTATGAGTCAATAGGGAAAAGCTCATTCATTCCTTTTTCCTCCTCCAGGAGTCCTCAGACTAGATGTGTCACTTATGAGATTTCCAATGGAGCCCTTCTTTTCATTTATTATGAAGCTTTCAGCCCCGGGCTTTGACAAGACTACAGTATCACCTAGAGCCCAAACAAGAAACATATGATACATCCAAATCAGATCATATGAACAGCATTAATGAAGTAACTTCTTATGAAGGAAGAGAGAAAATGCAGATCATTACAGAGATCCTTCAGGTTAGTCACAGAAGGGCTAACACCAGCCCTAGGCCCAAAGAGGAAAGGGAGAACTTACCCAAACTTGGGGGCGAAGGGGCTGTGTGGAGGGGACTTTCTGACCCAAGCTGTGACCTTCAGTTAGGGGATGCAGCCAGCCCGCAGTGAGCCATAGAGAAGGGAACAGGGGAAATGAAAACCCCAGCCTCACTCCTCTCTCCTTCCCCCTGCTGCTGCTGTTCCTCAGGGGTGAGCCCAGCTGGAAGCCACGTCCGTGGAGGCAGCCATGTACACTGGACTTCCAGAGAACGTAGGGTGGATCTTCAGGGGCAGGTGGAAGGTGTGAGGTTTGTTTCCGAGGATAAAACGAAGAAACTGAGGCCAGCACCAAAATAATCCAATGCAAGGGAATTTATTCAGGCTCCCGGGTGAGGTTCTGCAGTCCGGACAGGAGGGGCCGCAGAAGTCTCACAGACTCCTCTCAGACAGGGGGTTTTATAGGGAGTGAGTCTACTTTTAGACAGAGAGTTTTTATAGTGAGTCTATTTTTAGACAGAGGGTTTTTATAGGGAGTGAAACAGCTCGATTGGTTGTGGGAGAGCAAGACTGCTATTGGGTAAGTTACAAGCCTTGACCTAGGACTTGG
>CAUYQU010078162.1:0-18979 GCA_963574635.1 Cheracebus regulus | reverse complement strand
TGTCCATAAAGGATTTCATTTCTCCATCACTTATGAAGCTTAGTTTGGCTGGATATGAAATTCTAGGTTGAAATTTCTTTTCTTTAAAGCTCCATCAAGTTGTTTATTTTCTTCTCTAAGCTGGTTATTCTAGTTAGCATTTTGTCTAACCTTTTTTCAAGGTTTTTAGTTTCTTTGCATTGGGATAGAACATCTTCCTTTAACTCAGAGAAGTTTGTTATTACCCACCTTCTGAAGCCCGCTTCTGTCAATTCGTCAAATTCGGTCTCCATCCTGCTTTGTTCCCTTGTTGGTGATGAGCTGTGATCTTGTGGTCGGGGAGAGATGTTCTGGTTTTTGATGGTTTCATTCTTCTTCTGCTGGTTTCTTCCCATCTCATTGGACTTACATAGTTTTGATCTCAGATAGCTGCTTGGGGAGGTGGCCTTTCCTTTGCCTGCCTGCAGAGGTGCTGCTGGGCTGCCACAGATTCAGTGGAGCTGCTGTGTCTTTTATTTACTCAGGAAAATTAGGGTGGCTTCTGCAATGGTGGCTTCCCTTCCCCCAACTGAGCTAGATCATTCCTGCTCTCAAACTGATGTTCTGGGTGCGTAACTCTGGAGTGACAGTATTTTAGTGTGCTGGGTTTTGTGCGGCGGGAAGGGGGGGACCCATCCTGCCATTTGGGCTGTTTCCCTGTGTTTTGTTCCCTTCTTACTGGGGGGTTGGCAGCTCCGTCCTGCCAGCTTTTTGGCTTTCTTGGCATCAGCCAGTGCTTCTAACTAGATCTATGCTGACAGCCCCTGCACCGACCGAAGTTGCTGTTCTGCCCTATTCAGGCAGCTCGCTGACGCTTTTTGGCCTGGCAAAGATATCCTGTTCTGTGGGTTGCAGAGGGCTTGGGTAGAGCGCTGTATCCAAACCGAAGTCCCAGAGAGGGAGATCTCCTGGTCCTCTGGTCAGCTGCACACACCTCCTGGTATGTGCGGTGTCCCACCTTGCTTCAACTTGCCCTATTTGGTTTATACCCACCGTCCAACCAGACCCACAAAATGAACCTAGTACCTCGTTTGGAATTGTGGAAACCACTCGGCTTCTGTGTCTCTCTTGCTGGGAGCTGCTCTCTGGAGCTGCCTCTTATTCAGCTATCTTGGGATTCCCCTCTCAGCAGAATCAAGTATAAGGTTTTTAAAGTCCAGATGGTCAAGACAAACTTCAGTAAAAACAAAGCTGGAGGCATCATACTATTTTTGGACTGTGTGCCTCCAAAGGCATCCTCTCCTTCCAGCCCTGGGGCCAGTGCCAACGGGGCAGGGCCGGGATTGAGCTGGTGGATCCGGGGCCCTCACTCCCCCAGACTACAAACGTAGCTGAGTGAAGAGTTAGGGGGAACGGGCACCAACTAGGGCCGGGGTACAGTCTATTTTAATAATCTCAAGGGAAGACAGAAGAGTGTGAAGAGTGTTAGCCAGAGGAAGGAGTGGAGGTGAGCTCTAAAACCTTCCTTTTCCCTCCTTTCTGGTTAGCTTCTCTTCCGGCATTAGCCTTTTTTTGCTTTATTATTATTTTTTTGATGAAGTCTCACTCTGTGGCCAGGTGGGAGCGCAGTGTCACAATCTTGGCTCACTGCAACCTTTGCCTCCCGGGTTCACGTGGTTCTCCTGCCTCAAACTTCTGAGTAGCTAAGACTACAGTGTGCACCACCACACAAAGCTAATTTTTTGTATTTTTAGTCGAGACGGGGTTTCACCATGTTGGCCAGGATGTTCTTAATCTTGACCTCATGATCCGCCCACCTCGGCCTCCCAAAGTGCTGGGATTATAGGCGTGAGCCACTGTGCCCAGCCTATTACATATATTTTTCTTACAGAAAATGAGTCATCTTTTTAGAATTAAGTTGCTACAGCAGTTTTAGAAGAGTTTGACTGATTCTATTGACACACACAATTCTCATGGTTTCATAATTGTTGGTTTTCTGGTTAAGCATGTAAAATTTTAAAGTTGAATGATATATCTTATAAAGAAGGAAGCTTTTAATTAAGACTAAACTGTGTTATAAAACTCAGTGGCATAATCTATGCTGTTTGTTTATTAAATATGTTTTGCTATGCTGTGTTTCATTCCTGGACTGAAATCACCCTCAAATATTTATTTATGAAAATAACCCTAGGGAATACTTTAGGAAAATCCAAGCAAACACTAGAAGTAGATCACCAAATCATTGATATATGTAATCATTATATTACATAATATGACTGTGGACAACACTGACTGTTCCTTCAGTTGATTACTAAATTTGTTGAACTTTGACTTTCTCAACTGTGAAAGTAGATTTGCTAGCACAAATAAATACTAAGAAATATAAAGATGTTTATCTCTCTCAGTAATACTCTTAATAAACATTTATTGACTACTGTATTAAGATGAAAAAACAATCAATTTAATCTTGCTTTAAAAAAATTCTCCCATAGTAACTTTAGTAATAATATAAAATGGAGAATTATAAAGTTGCACTAGATGGCAACCAATTCCTTGACATTTGAATTTCTACCCTCTTGCCAAGTTCCTCACTTTGGATTGAATTTTAATAACTGTAGAAGTTGAGTAAAAATAATTACAGAAAATAATGGAAGAGCTAAGCTGATTAATTATGAATTAAACTGCACAATATGCATTGAATAACAAGTTCAGTTATAGTATTTCAAATATACATTTTATAATAAATTCGAATTTTATGCATAATATCCACTTTGAGTAGAATATTCTCACCTAAAAATTTTCTAATTTCTGAATAAGATGGCAGGTTGGACACAAACATTTATTCTCTCAAGAACCTCTTCCCAAAAGTCAGACAGGGAAAGAATTGTTGAAAATGAATAAATAATCAAAGATAGAGAATGTGAAAGATACAAGAGTCACAAAATTTTAGAGCCCAGAAGTTCAAGGCTGCAGTGATAGCTATGATTATGCCACTACACTCCAGCCTAGGTGACGGAGCTAAACATCCACTCAAAAAAAAAAAAAAAAAAAAAGAAAAAGAAAAAGAAAAAAAGAAAAGGAAAAGAAAGAAATAAAAGAAAAAAAATAGGTGGCCAAAATGTTCTTGAGTCAACAGACTTAAGAAATACAATCTCTTATGCAGCAGAGGAGAAAGCTAAGAAGCAATCTATTACATACCATTATATGATACACACAAAAGTTGATAGCACTTGTCACTTTGGAAATGACAATACAACTGGTACTAAAAAAGGGAGAATTGATCAAGTGATTGTTAAAGAATATATTACAATGAAGCTAAGAATAAATGTCCAGATTATCTTTGACACTTGGTATGAAGCTCACAGCACCAGAAACCCCAAGTATAGCTTCTGGAGAATGTGAAGAGAAATGCTCCTGGGAATAACAAACAGCTAAGGGTAGAGACACGTGCTGAACACCGGAGAATCTACTGGACATCTACACACTGAATATGAGGCCCCTCTTACCCCTTCCCCAGCTGTTATGGTTGAATCGTTTTCCGCAAAAATGAATACATTGAAGCCCTATATTTCAGTACCTCAGAATGTGATTGTATTTGAAGGTAGGGCCTTCAATGAGGTAATTAGGTTAAAAAGAAAGCCATCAGTGTGGGCCCTAATTCAGCCCAACTTGAGTCATTATGAGAAGGGGACATTGGGACACAAACAGCACCAGAGATGTATGTGCACAGAGGAAAGACACGGTGAAAATACAAAAAGTAAGTGGCTAAATGCAAGTCAAGGAATATAGCTTCAGAAAAACCAAATCTGCCACACCTTGATCTTGGACTTCTAGCCTCCATATTTGTGAAAACATACTTCTTTTCTTTAAGCCACCTTGCATGTGATATTTTGTTATGGCAGTCCCAGCAAGCTAATATACCAGTGAACTTCAATAACGCTGACAACTTCTGGGTGAAATGATTAGAAGAAACTTTCATGAGGACAATGTTTACTGCTATAGCCACTTAATAACAATTTTTAAAAATCATGGAGGAAGTTATTCAATTGCTATAACTTGAGTCACATATTGCAGTACTTTTAGAATTGGCAGATATATGGTAAATATATTACATTCAATGGAGTTGGAAACTTGTAATTTTAATCCAAGTTTCCTTATTAATACATCACTAATGATATTACTATTTTCTAAACTTTTTAGAAATGCACAGAAAATGTTTTGCAAAATTTGTATATTGTAGTCATGTAAACATTGTATTACATTATTTGAGTATGCCTTTTAGAAATAGAGGTTTAAAATATACTAGAACTTTAAGAACTTCATGTATCTGATGACCTGTCAGATATCACAGTATGTAACTGGCAAACATTATTAATAGATGTATTTATAGGACACATTTTAAGTCAGAGCACCATGGCTCCTCTAAACAAAAATAGAATTAATAGATTATCAAGTCTAAATGTTTCAATTTAAAGAAGAAAGCTGAGATCAAAAAAGCAGGCAGGCAATAAGTGACAGAATAAGATCTATAATTCAGGCTGTTGGAATATAAATTAAGAACACTGATCTAATCACAAGGAAAAAATACTCAGTATGTCGTAAAAAAATCTTTTGGCTTTTCTCCATATTGGGTCTAATGTAGATTTCTCATGATATATTTTTAAGGATTTACAGCTTTGTCACATATTGTTAAAAATGTTTAAAATAAGAACATATGAAAATGTCAATTTTGAATAGTAATTCTCTGCACCTTTGTGTGTACACTTTTCACCTTCTTATGGTATTTTTTGTTCTTCCAGAAACTTATATGTGTATACCCTGATATAGTTTTGATGATGTCCTCTCTAAATCTCATGTTGAGATGTCAACTCCATGTTGGAGGTAGGTGGTGCTTAGAGGTATTTTTGTTATCGTGGCAGATCCTTCAGGACTTGGTGCTGTACTCACCACAGTGAGTAGAACGAGTTCTCATTAAATCTGAAGATCTGGTGGGTTACAAGTGTGGGACACCTTTCTACCTTCTCCCTGCATTGTTCCTGTTTTCCCCCTGCTCTTACTTTGCAATCCACCATGATTAAAAACTTCCTGAGGCTTCTGAAGCAGATGCCAGCACTCTGCTTCCTCTACAGCCTACAGAACCATGATCCAATTAATCTTCTTTTTAATAAATTACTTAGTCTTACATATTTCTTGATAGCAACAAAAGAATGGCTTAATACATGCCCCACATGACAAAGTTTGCATATTGCTCCATTCTTTTTTTTTTTTTTTAACTTAGTGTCATCCTCACTAAAAATAGGGTAATCTATGTATATATGTTATTATTTATGCTATAGTATATATTTATTCAGAATAAATGTCTAATGTTATTCATGGGATTATCTCAATACTTTTAGAACAGTATTCTTCACAAATTATTTGATAAATTACACAAAATAGAGAGTAGACTGATGAATTACTTGGAGACACCTTATTAACCAGATTAATGAAAGTGGAAATCAAGGCAACTAAGTGGAGTAGTCATAACTGTTAATCAAGGTAGTAGGATTCAAAATACCTTCAAGGGGCCAGGAGAACATCAATTTTCATTGTCTAAGAGGAGTGAATGCATGAGCAATGCCTCTCCAGCAGGACCATGGAGAGTTCTATGGTTTGCAGTCCATTTGCTCCAGGCTACAAGCAGTTGGGTTGACTTCACCCTTTTGGAGTTCGACTCCACAGGCTTAAAGGCATTCCAGCAAAATAACCAGGTAACTGGGCCTCTTGAAAAAGATAACCCTGGACTCTTTTTTTAAGCTTCAGGGGATGCTCCAAAAGTCATCTATATTGAAGAATTTATGTGTAAAATCTGTTACAGAGCTGGCGGCAGGCAATCAGCACACAAGTAAAACAATTTATACCCTAAGATTCTCTCTCTCTCCCTCTCTTTCTCTCTCTCTCTCTCTCTCTGTGTGTGTATGTGTGTGTGTGTGTGTGTGTGTGTGTGTGTGTGTGTATTGAGGGTTACTTACTTAAACAGAACAATAAAAAGCACATACACTAAACAGCAGCTTATACACATAAAGATAAAAAACTGAGTAGTGTCACAACCATTAAAAAAATTAAATCATGTCTTTCGCAGCAACATGGATGCGGCTGAAGGCCATTATCCTAGGTGAGTTAATGCAGCAACAGAAACACAAATACCACAAACTCTCACTTAGGAGTAGGAGCTAAACTTTGGGTAGCCAGCGACATGATGGTGGCAACAATAGAAACTAGAACTGCTACAGAGAAGAGACAGGGAGAGGCAAAAGGGTTGAAAAACTATCAGATACTATGCTCAGCACTTGGGTGACAGAATCATTTGTATCCCAAACCTCAGCATCACTCAATATACTCAGGTAACAAATCTGCACATGTACCCCCTCAATCTAAAATAAAATAGAAAAAAATGAGTAGTATTAAATATATTTTAGTCCTTACTTTCTAGAAATTTTTAGTATTAAAATCTTTTTTAATTGAAAAGAAATTTGATTTAAATTATTTTTATTGTTGAAAAAAATTTGTATTATGAAACCTTTGTATGTGTGCCAGATCCTTGACCCTCCACCTCTGCTTTATATGTAGCTATGCCTTCCCTTCATTCTTTCAAAAGCTGATAATTTGTATTAGAAAAAGCTCTGCACAGCCTTTTAAAAATATATCATCTCCACTTGTATCATAAATAACTCTTGCTTCTCCCTTTCCATTACAGAGATATTTATCATGCCAGAAAACATAAGGAACTTGAAGGATGTTGATGTCAGTCTTTATTACATATGACCTTTCTTCCTGGGTGCTCAATAGATGACTTGCTCTGACTTTAAACTCACAGAGTATTTACTGAGGATCTGCTCTAATAATCTTTGGAAAAACACAGCAATCTTTCAGAAGGGGGTGACAATCATATTTATTGAACACTTGTTGTGTGCCTCACATTGTGAAAGACAATGCCCACTTTATTACATCTTTGTGAGAATTGAACTTTTTTAGAAGTGAGACAAAACCCACTGGAGAATTTTAAGAAAGAAATAATATAGTAAGAGGTTGTTGGTATACTGCTTAATGATATGAGACCCTGAGTTACTTGCCTGAGTTTGAAATACTGACTGTTTAATTTTGACAATTACTTCACCTCTTCATGGTTCAGACATGATGTATATAAAATTAGAATTTTTGATGGTGTTGTTTTGAGGAGTAAGTTAAAAAAAAAAAAAAGTAAAAGAATTGGCTGGGCACGGTGGCTCATGACTGTAATCCCAGTGCTTTGGGAGGCCTAGGTGGGCAGATTACCTGAGGTCAGGAGTTCAGGACCAGCCTGGCCAACACGGTGAAATACTATCTCTACTAAAAATACAAAAATTAGCTGGGTGTGGTGACACATGCCTGTAATCCCAGCTACTAGGGCAGCTGAGGCAGGAGAATTATTTGAGCCCAGGTGACAGAGATTTCAGTGAGCCAAGATGCTGCCACTGCACCCCAGCCTGGCCAACAGAGCAAGACTCTGTCTCAACAACAACAACAACAAAAAGAAAAAGAATTGCAACATTATTTCTAATGAAATAAGTTCTCAATTACTATTTACCATAAAAATATAATCTAAATTTTAATACTTAATTTTGACTGCTGTATAGAGCATGAATTATATGTGTAAGTTTTGACACAAACAGATCAATTTTAAAAAGAAATCTGCTGTAGTAGCTGAATCCCAGATGACAGTAGCTGGGAAGCATAGTGAAGAAAGAAACATTGAAATGAATTAAAATGTATTTTGAGTTACAGCCCACAGGGCTTGCTTATAAATTAGACAGGGGTTAAGAGAAGAAAAGAGGGAGATAAAGGTTAGATACGATATTTTTGGCTGCAGGAATTGAATGGATGATGGTGTCATTCTCCAAAATAGGAAGGACAAGGGATGAAATCGATTTTGGGAAAAATGAAACTTTTTTTTGGACATAATAAAGGTAAAATGCTCATTAGGTCTCAAAGTGAAGATAATGCCACATACAGAGATTTCAGTTGTGGTAATACAGGTGCACTAATCAAACCACTGGATGTGGTTAGGTTGCAGAAAAAAATGTCAGTAGTCACTTTTTAAAATTTCTGTCTCTGTGTGTATGTGTTTTCAGTAGGATGAGAAGAATGCTTTCTTAATCTCATAATCAAATTTAATATTATAATAGTCTTTTGAAACAATGTGCCTTTAAGAAAAGTATAGTATGAAGCATTTATATCAGCTACTATTGAGTTTCCTGATTTAGGTCACTATTTTGTGAATGTTTGGAGCAAATAAATCATATGAAAGGTATTAATGCATATAAAGAAAATACATTATCAACTGTATTACCACTAAAAGAATTATCATCTTATTCTTTGGTTTTCAGGAGTGCAAGAAAAATAAGAGCAAAGGAAAAACAAGTGACTTCCATTCTTAAAGGCAACACTAATAATTCTGCTACTATATTTTCTTTCCATAGAGAGGCTTACATGCATTTTTCCTAAAAAACTAGGATTTTAAAAATAGAGTACAAAGATTATTACTGTACTAACACTAATATTTCAGTCATTATACTAAGCATGTTTATAATTTATAATCTGAATTATCACTATTAATTAAGCCTTTTTGTTTTCCTTATTTTATAGGTAAGAGAACTGTGACTCAAAGACCTTAATGAAATTGTCTAAGACAGTCACATTAGAGATTCAACTAAGAATTCTTGGTCTCTAAATCTTGAGGTCTCCCTTAGTAATTCTAACTATTTATATTTATCTTAGAACTTGCTTCAGAAGGTCAGATGCGTTATTCCTTGTTTTTTCTTCAGGATCAGTTCTTTCAAGAAGTTTCTCAGTTTGACATATGTGATTTTATTACGTTGGTCCAATATAACTGAATGCATCTATCAATTCCTCATTTATTCAGCAAATAAATAGGTACTTCATCTATATCTTTTGATATATTTGAAGCATGTATGTGTATATTTATATGTATATATATATATGTGTGTGTATATGTATATGTGTGTGTATACACACATATATATGAATTACCTATTTCATATATATATGTATGAATTACATATTTGTGGATGCACTATTCCAGATTCAATGAATAAAGCAGTGAAAAAACAATTTCCTCCTGCTGCCATACTGGGGAAGACAAAAACAGATTAAAAATAAACATTTAATATAATATCAAGTAATGATAAGAGTTATGGAGAAAAATAAATCAATTTGTGGAGAGGAAGAGGAATGCTCTTTGTGGTTGGTGGTGAAGAAGACTTCTATGACCGGTTGCGTAAGAACCAGAATGAACTGTGGTAGTAGGGTTAGGGATATTTGGAGCAGAGATTCTGAAGCTCGAGTATATCTCAGAATCATCTGGAAGGCTTTTTAAATCACAGATTTCTGGTTTCTTATGCAGTAGCTGCAGTGGACCCTGAGAATTTGCTTTTCTAACAAGTTACCAGATGGTGCTCATGCTGCTGGCTCAGGGACCATGACTTGAGAGCCACCGACCCAGGGAATGGCCCATTCAGGGAGAATGACCAGATAATCATGCGCAAGGAGAAGGTTTGATGTTTTTGAGAAATAGTAAGAAATGAGAATAACTATATCTTGGTGATAAGCTGATTCATTCAGGGAATTGTAAACACTAGTGAGCTTTACATTTTTAGGATAAAACAAGGATTTTGAAATGAGAAATGGCAGGTTAAAAACATTACTCTGACTTTTACGTGCAGAATAGTCAGCAATGAAGCAGTAAAAGAAATGGAAAAATCTGGTAGGAAGTTATTTTACCCCAGACAAGAGAAGATGATGCCTTATTCTAGTGGTGAAGTGGTGGAGGTGTTGAAAAGTGGTTCTATTTTAGACGTCCTTTGAAAGTAGAGCTGATAGGATCTGCTGAAAAACTACATGTGGAAGTTGAAAGGGTTGAGAATGGCTCCAACTTGGGGGATTTGAGGCATCAGTGAATGGTATTATAATTTAAAACTTACAGAAAGTCAAAAAGAGCTCTGGTTATATATTATTTTTTTAAAAAGCAACTCAATTTAAAATCAGACTTTGTCATTTACAAGAACAGCCCTGTAAGAAGTCAGAGGGCAAGGTGTACTAGTCAGTGGCTGGAAACCATTGAACCCTAGTTCTTAACATCAGCATTTATCACCTTCCTCTTAAGACTGATTTGCTCAGCAGGGAAAGATAAGTCTCATTCTTATAAGAATATGTAAGGATATTAATTTACACTCCCACCAACAGTGTAAAAGTGTTCCTATTTCTCTACATCCTCTCCAGAATCTGTTGTCTCCAGATTTTTTAATGATCGCCATTCTAACTGGCGTGAGATGGTATCTCAATGTGGTTTTGATTTGCATTTCTCTAATGACCAGTGATGATGAGCTTTTTTTAGTATATGTTTCTTGGCTGCATGAATGTCTTCTTTTGAAAAGTGTCTGTTTATATCCCTCACCCACTTTTTGATGGGGTTGTTTTTTTCTTGTAAATTTGTTTAAGTTCTCCATAGATTCTGGATATTAGCCCTTTGTCAGATGGGTAGATTGCAAAAATTTTTTCCATTCCGTTGGTTGCCAGTTCACTCTACTGACAGTTTCTTTCGCTGTGCAGAAGAAGCTCTTAAGTTTAATTAGATCTCATTGGTCTATTTTGGCTTTTGTTGCCATTACTTTTGGGGTTTTAGTCCTGAAGTCTGTTGTCCATGCCTATGTCCTGAATGGTATTGCCTAGGGTTTCTTCTAGAGTTTTTATGGTGTTAGGCCTCATGTTTAAATCTTTAATCCATGTAGAGTTAATTTTTGTATAAGGTGTAAGAAAGGGGTCCAGTTTCAGCTTTTTGAAAACTTTGAAGATCTTTAAATGATACATACTGAACTCTTCTGACAAAGAGTATAGAGATTCTTAATGGCTCTTGTTTTTAAATATTAGCTTGCTTTCTTGGTTGTATACTCATTTTTACTAAGCCAAAGTTGGCAGAAAGACATGAGGCTCTTCGTGTTAATTTATATTAAAATATTCTCCAGGTATATTTACAAGTAGTTTTAAAATATGCTAATATAGGTTAAAGTGTTTTGCTACCAAAGTACAAAGAAGATATTATTACTTGTGATTTATTGAATTATGTCCCATAATCAGCACAATAAAAATCTATTATTTTTATTTTTTGACTTCCACATTGCAAAGTTTGATGTAGCTTCTCTTTCATTTTATATAAACCTAGATATAGAGACCCCTACAACAAAAACTTGGGGATTAAGTTATTGCAAATAGATGTTTAATAATTTGATGAGTTACTTTAATGACACAGCACTTAAAAAAGGTCTAGAATCAGCTGACTGGAAATTCAAACCAGTTCAGCCTTATTAGAGAAAGAACAATAAACAGATTGCCAATTGTTCTACAGATAAGTTTTTAAGTACTTGTTGATACTTTTTGGTCTTTATCTTATGTGCAGTAGAGTAAGATACACAACAGATTACATTGTTCCTTTTGGACAATTTTCTTGATGTCTCAGCCTAATTTTACAGGCTTCCCAAAACTGAGGAGAGGTATACCCAACCCCTACATTTATTAGTGGATATTAAATGAGAAAACATGAGTGAAAGCAGGAGACCATAATAGATGTTCATCACTTATGAGTTAGATACCTCCACACACCCTCCCATGCTCTCCAGTAACAGACATAGACATAATTGTAAAAATGTTTACAATTCCCTCTAAGATAACTCATCTTACTAGGTAGCCTTACAGAATGTGAATGTGTCTTTCCAAGCTGTAGAGTTGTGCCTCCAAAATGTTGTTAAGTAAGTAAAATTTGTCTCAATTTCCTCTGCATTTCACAATTCTTTGCCCTCACAAGAATTCAACCTCTTCCTCCTTCTCAGGCACATACTGGCATCCCTCTTCTCCATCCCTACTCTAACCAGGTGGATGCATTATTGCACAATGGTGAGAACAGGACTTAGTGATATCTCCACATTCTGACATGTTGTCATTAGAATAGGGAGAAAGATATCATGTAAGTCCATCTTAAGCTGATGTCTGTTATTTCCAATGCCTCAGTTTTCTCATTGTTGGACAAAAAAATGAGTTGATAGTAGAGGGTATGGGTTTGAGGTCTGATTATATTATGTTTCACTAACTTAACAGAAAAATAGACAGAAAATATGATTATCTTAAAAGATTTGACAGGACTGGGGAAAACTGATCATGACACCTTAACTGATAATCACAACTAATAAAATAGGCAATCACTTCCTTAATGTCTATATTTGTCATTAAATTATAACCACTTTGACGGAAGGGTTTGTGTCTGTTTGACTCATAAATTTATTTCCCTAAACGGGACATATAGGCACAAGACATACAGTTGTGGAATGAATAAATGTGCTTAAATACACATTAGGTGTAAATATGTATAACCAGTAAAATGATGTAAAAAATAAAAATAATGTGAGATAATGGATGTTTTGCTCTTTTTGCAAAATTTAAACTGTTGTATTTTTTAGTATTTTTAAAGACAATAAAATATGACATGAGATTTAAAATCTACTGCAGCTCTAAAGTACAAGCTAGATGGAAATAATTTGGAGAATAGAGGCCTCTTTCTGTTATCTCTAAAGACCCGTTGTTGATAATCACTCCAAGAACTCACCTTTATACAGAAATGTGGCTTTCTGCACCAGCGTCCTAGACGTCCTTCATGAAGCATGGTGCAAGCTCTATCCTGCAACCAAGAGGATATACTTTCCCCCAAGCTGTTTCCCTGATGAACTTACAATTCTAATTTGTTTTCTTACATCAACATCTTCAAAACCTGAGCCGTGCTGGTTCTTACCATTAAGCTTGTGCTGATGCAATCTGCTTGATGTTTTATGTGGCAATAAAATGCACACATTGAGATGGCCATTAATCTATTTTAAACGTTGAGGAGTGCCAGGGAGAACACTTATTTCTGTCTCATTTGGTATGTTGTTTAAGCCCAGGAATTTCTTGAATGTTTCTACAGTAACATATTACCAAGAAAGGAAAAAAGCATTCATGTAAACCTCACCTCACCTCGTGAATTACAGGCCTTGTAAAAATGATTGATTCTTTGAAATTAGACTCAAGTTCACAAAGAGTTTATCATGATATTTTACTTTAGAAATCTGCTTAACAAATAATATCTAAAAATAAGAAAATTGAATTTTATTAAGAAAATGTGTTTGTGAATTTGTAAAATTGTTTCTTAAAAATAGTATACTAAAATAGTTTATCTTTTCTACAGGTGCCTGAGTCAAAAGACCATGTTGCTTTTTTTTTCTAAATAATTCATACCAGTGTACTAAAAATAAAGAGTATTTTTTTAAATTTTATAATCAGATAACCATTTCTTTTAAATAAATACTATTTTTATAAAAGTAAGATCATCTGAAAATAACATATTCATTAAAATGATTAATTTAAAATGCATTTGAAATTAAATTGTGTCTCATTTAGAAGAAAAATAAAAGATATATTGGGCTTTATAAAATAATGACATATTATCTTAAATGTTACAATTACAGAACTATAAAGTAAAATAATTCTGGAAAAATTTACTTAAATAAAATGTGAATATTTTTTACTTAATGGATGACTATTAAATAGACTGAGGTGTGAAAGTTTTGAAAAGAGCTTGGTCTTATGACTACCATATGCCTACATTGACAAGTATATCACGTGTTTTACTCTATCTTACATTAAGTGTGTACAATCTTCCCTGTAATTCCCCCCTCTAGTTCTTTAAATTCGGAAGATTCTGATGTAAGAGAAACATAGCACACCTAAATAGGTTAGTGTGGAAAATATGTAATTATAGTCAGAATAAAAGTCATTCTGCTCTCCTACTTTTAATTTAGAGGAAGCATATTGGTTAAAAAGTTCAGTTACTGGTGTTTTATGAAATCATTTAAAAGCTAGTAAGCACAGCTTATGACATGTTCATGTTTCTTGACTGTATATAGAATTATAAAAATGAAAGAATAAAATTAATAATATTATTCCTTTCATTTTTTGTAAATGTGTCACTGTGAAGTAAGCAAATTTCATTAAAGATCTTAAATCTTTGTTGCTCAGAAAAACTACATGAAACAAAAAATTATAAAGCTTCTATTTTTATCATACGTTTTCCTTATAAAAATATCCACATAAAATTATTCAATCAGTGTAATGTTGATGCTGCAAAGTATTGTTGCTCCATAATAATCACAGGGAGAACTAGAGAGATGCTGTAATTTTTTAACTGGACTTTTTATTTTTAATGAGAACTTTTGTTAGTACTTTTAATCAGAAAGTGAACTTTGTTTTTTATTTCCCTTGAATTTTTATCACATTGATTGGGTGGGTGGGGGCCTTTACTTCTTCACTGTAATCTTTATATTTAAGTGTTTTGTTGTTTGAAGAGTGACTTTTTAACTTATGGTGGCTTATCCATTTTAAGATCAATTTTAAGATATGTCTTGATATAAGAATGAGAGTGTGGTTTTGTGTTATTCCTTTGATCTCTATGAACAATTCAAATATTCTTTCAAAGGAACTAAAATAATAAGGTAGGCAGTAAGAAGGTCTAGGTAAAGGCAGAAAAATAGGGGAAAAATAACAAAGAAAGTAAAAACAAGAGTCTCAAGATGACATGGAAATAATTCATTCAAAAGAAAATTAAAGGCTGCTGTGGTCAGAATCGCCATCACCTGGACCACATCTATGACTGAAGTTTTCTGTTGACCCTCCAGCCTGAAAGGCAGGATTTGAGTATTTTTTTTCCGTGTGGCCTTCTGCTCTCAGGAAAGGCTGCTGTTGTCTTGGCAACTTCCACAATTATGTTGCCAGCAGGACCCTCCCAGACTCTGAGAGATAAATTGTGAGCCCCTTCATACCCCAGAGACAACAGTAATTGTGAAATGTGTTACACATGCAGAAGTTCCTAAGGGAAGTCAGCACAGCAATTTTAGTAAAATAAAGTTGAGATTTGATATACATCAGAGATGAGCACAAGAGAGTAATTACCAAATAATGTAGTGAGAATTGGAGATGATGCTCCACAGATGACTCGTTTTCTCTAGAATAGTTCTAGAAGCCCTCATTTGAAATAGCAAGCTTCGTTTGTTAAATAAAAAAGTCTTCATTACATAGTCTTTTGAAAGGTAGATAGGAGGAAACTAAAATTCTACCATGCCAATTTTAAGTATTTTCTTCTAAAAGATTTTATTTTATGGCCAAAAGATAGCTGTGAAATAGACAGCTCTAGGTTTATTGATGGTAAATCTCCAGCCTGGAGATGCCTTATAAGGTTTGCGGGCAAGCAAGTCAAAGTAGGAGTGTGTATAAGAATTACTGATTTTCAGATAGTGTGCGTGTGTGAGAGAGAGAGAGGGAGAGAATGTGAGAGAGAGGACAGAGAGAGAGAAATAGAGACACTGCATGGGCAAAGACTGGAGAAGTAAAAGTAACCTAAGTGCTTATTTGCACATGTTTTATGAGGAGAAGAGGAAAAATAAGGAGAAATTAGAAAAAAGTTAGTGTTTTCACCTCAATACAAAGAATTGGGGACATAAAAGAGTGGAAATAACTCTTCCTGCCATATCTAAAATTGCAGCTAAAAAGAGATACCATCAGTCTTATAGCACATGGTAAGCTTCAAGACGTTCAGGACTGACCTAGTTCCCAAAGAAGCATAACAAAGAAAATGTCCACAGAAAATACATGCAGCCTCATTTCTTTGAGGTCTTAAGAAAGCCCTGAGAAAGGATTTCTGAAGACCCTAGGCTAATCATAAAGACTTACCAAATGTGGCTGATTATCATAAGTGTCAGACTATTGCCAGCTCAAGTTGCCATTCTGGAGTATTCTAACACTTGGCGTTTAACACCTAGTCAGACTATATTATTCAGATTAATCACATTGACAAAACTGATGTTGAAGATTGCAATTTGAGGGATTCCTTATTTTATTACTTAAAGTTTTTTTATTTCATGGTTCTGGTTTTATTCTACATTCGAGGAACATGTTGACCCTGTAGTTAATTTTATTTTCTTCGGCCTCTATTCTACTTTGAATGTGAGACATATTCATTCTCATGATCTATAATAATTCTTGGTCTGGAAATGAGTTACTCTAATCAAATAGCACCCATGAAGAAATCAGGCAAACTATTTTCAGAAATAAAGTTAAACTTGCAAAGTTTTCTTTATTAACTTCATTCCTGAATTATCCTTTCTTCTATGGTAATAGGTCAGGGAGGTTAGGAGTGGTGAGTAAAGCAAGACAAAAGAAAAGAGGGATATATAATATAATATCCTCTAATATTCCAAGCCATGGGGAAGAACATTTTCAATATATAATATTTACAACTCAATGGTAATTTATAGTATTATACAACAGTATATTTAATTTAATTATTGTATGCAATTGGTAAAATTGGATGCTCTTTAAATTTACAGCATAAGAACCTTCCATTTGAAAGGTTGTCTTAAAGTATATTCTGTTAGTAAATAATAAAAAACACATAAGTGAAACATTGACATTAAATAGTTAACAAACACACGCACTGACTGTATGTACTGCAAATATCCTTATATATATTATTAGAGTTTCTACAAGTTGAGATAAAAAAAAACAGAATTAAGAAGTAGCTGGACTAAGAACATACAGGAAATGCACAATTGACTTATGTTACTATCAAACTTTCCCATGTAGTGAGTTCAAGTCACTCTTCTAGGTTTTTCTGACACCGTATAATAAATTTTATAGTAACATTTCCATAGGAATTTGACTTATAAAAATTTGGTATGTTCTGGTGAGTTATTCTGATGGTAGGGGATTCTGATGGTTTCAGATACAAATACAAATTAATAATTTAATACATGTTAGAGAAGTTTTTTTTTAAAGAGTTTTCTATTTCTGCCTTTTCTGTGCATATAGCCTGTAGTTTCCACTTTTAATTGTAAACTTAATTTTGTCTACTTTAGAAATCCGTCAAGTTCCCTGAAAGCAGGAACTGTATCTTACTTAGATTGTATCTTTGGCACCAAATGCAAATCTGAATTCCAAGTACAGGAACTATATATTTTCATCCAAATATGCCCTGCATTTTAGTTCTTTGTGTATCTAGGAATAAACACTGACTTTTCAGCATTAATTAATACTGGATTTTAAATAACCCAAAAAAAGAGGCAGAAAGAGATAAATTAGCAAGTTTGACTTACCAGACCTCTCTTTCATGGAAAATGCTTAATTTCTTACGTAATTCTCAATGAGATACTCATGTAAAGAGAAGTTCTGTAGTAAGGAAGTATAAAATAGTACGAAAATAAGGAAAATATTTTCACTGCCTCTTCTCAGAAATCAGCACAAATCCTCCTTTCCCTCTATTCATTATTACTTACTCTCTGCAGTTTCAGAGATGTAGATAAAAGGCACTTTATTAATATGTAAAGGTATATGAATCACTAATTTATAAGAAGTGGTCCAACTAATTCTGTGTATATTCAAAGGGAAACCTGAACAAGTACATGATCTAGTATATACATATATATATTTTTCATATAAACACATCGACACATTCATTATATATACCCTCTAACACATGTACACTTGTTATACTACTTACCAACAAATAATTAAAAAGAATTTATATATGTATTATATGCATATTAGATGAGATACTATTTTCAGTGAAGAAATGTTACTAAACAGTGAATTAATATTATTTTCATACTATTTTTGTCAAAAATAACTGTCTCTGATATATGTAATTTTAATATATTATGATATTAATCAATTATTTGAATAAATAAATGTATACATATATGTGTATTACTTAAAAAGTATCATCATCTTTCATAGTGAGCAAATTCCAAAGTTTATTTTCTCGCTGTGAATTTAATACAACTAAGTAAAATGTCTAAGATTTCATTTCAACTAAGAAGAGATTGTATCACATTTCCATTCTCCCCTATCCACCTAAAGGAAAGACAATGTGTAGGCTGCTCAATGGTTGAAATAAATCATTGGTATATCACAGTGAGATCTATATTATCAAAGTTCACAGGTCTCTCTTGGAAAGACAAGAAGGTCAGTCAAGTAACTAATATGGGTTATTTACTCATTCATAGCACTAATAAGCTAATCATATTATTTTCTCCTTATGGTACTGGGAAATGACATAATATATTACCATATGTAGAATCACAGTTGCTCTTCCAGTATGAACACAAGATATCTACATTGCATTAAAAAATATATTACCACATTTTGTTTGCTAACATTTTATTGAAACTTTTTTGTACCCATACTCACAGGTGAAATCTCATATCTATAGAATTTATTTTCCATGCTATTCTTGTCTAATTCAAACATACATTAGCTTTATAAAACAAGGTAATATTTGGCATTCTATTCTCTGCAAACATTTATTTAGAATGGAAAAATAGGGACAAATAAAGAAATAGTTAGATTTAGAAGTGCATACTTGAAATAAAAGAAATTTACTGAGTTAATGACTTAAGCCCCCACCACAAGAATATTTTTAAAGACTAACACTTTAATTCCAAAGAAAACCCAAGAAAGAAATTACTAAGAAATAAGAATATAAACATAATTCAACAAACTGGAACTCTAAGAAACAATATTTAAGTGTAATGAAATTAAACACATGTTACTTCAAAAGCCTCAGTACACTGATACATCTTTAACAGTACTGATACTATGATCAAAAAGGAATGAGACATAAGCAGTCTTAGAAATAAACAGTAAAACATAATTGTATCTACAGTAAAAACTTAAGTAATAAGAAAGTTTTCAGGAAGTTCTGTAAAAATAAATTTGAAAATTGGGTGAAATATAGAACTTCCGTGACAAAAGTATAGCCTTAAACTCATTCAGAATATTTTGAAAGCACAGATAGTCCTCCATTATTAAAGACATGGGATCTTTTAGAAGAAAATCTAGGCAAAACCATTCA
>CAUYQU010078160.1:0-43467 GCA_963574635.1 Cheracebus regulus | reverse complement strand
GCGCCGGCCAAACGAGTCGCGCTGGCGACCCGTGTGGCTCCTCTGCCGGGAATCTCCCGGTCTGTGGGCTACAAAAATTCGTCGGAAAGTGCGGCGTCCACTCGTTCTCTGCGCTTTCACTGGGAGCTACATTCCTGAGCTTTTGCTAATCGGCCATCTTGGATCTCTCTCCTGGCTATTTAATAATTTAAAAAAATTTTTTTTTAGTAGTGATAAGGCTTTGACCATGTTGACCAGGCTAGTCTTGAACTCCTGACCTCAAAGTGATCCACCCTCCTCAGCCTGCAAAAGTGTTGGGATTACAGGTGTGAGCCATCTCCCCGGGCTGCCAATTGTTTTTTTGAAGCAGTTGGTCATATAAATAGGTCATGCCAACTTAAAAAATTGATATGCTTTCAGCCAAGCATGGTGGCTCATGCCTATAATCCCAGCACTTTTGGAGATTAAGGTGGGAAGCTTTTTTGAGCTCAGGAGTTCGAGACTTGCCTGAACAACACAGTGAGAGCCAATCTCTACTGAAAATGTCGAAAATTAGCTGTATGTGGTGATGCACACTTGTAGTCTTAGCTACTCGGAGGCTGAGGCAGGAGAATCACCTGCGTTCAGTGGTCTGAGCCTGCAGTGAGCTCTGTTTGCACCACTGCACTCCAACCTGGGTGACAGAGTGAGATCCTGTCTCGAAAGAAATAGTAAAAATCATCCAGGTGCAGTGGCTCACGCCTGTAATCTCAGCACTTTGGGAGGCCAAGGCAGGTGGATCACTTGAGGTCGAGAGTTCGTGACCAGCCTAGCCAACATGGTATCTCTACTAAAAATACAAAAAAATTAGCCGGCCATGGTGGTGGGTGCCTGTAATCCCAGCTCCTCGGGAGGCTGAGGCATGAGAATCACTTGAACCTGGGAGGCAGAGGTTGCAGTGACCCAAGATTGCGCCATTGCACAACAGCCTGGGCAACAGAGAGAGACTCCATCTGAAAAATCAAAAGAAATTCTAAAAAATCTCAATGCTATATATTTGTGTAGGAAGGAGGATAATTCTAAACCATAAACATAAATCATTAGCATGTATGTCTCTTCCAATCCTTTCTTCCTTCCTCAGTGCTGACAGAAGTATCCCTTCTCCTTCTTAGTGCTCACTTTTCTGTTTGTCTCTCGTATTATGCAGGTAAGCTTTGGTGTTTTGGAGTCGTACGACCTGGGTTCAAATCTTGGCTCTGCCAGTGACTAGCAGTGTGATCTTGGGCGAATGACTTAGCTTCTCTGAGCCTTGGTTTCCTCCAAGGGAATAACATATTCTCTGGAAAACATCTGGGCCAGAGAAGCTAATTATGATGGTATTACGCTGGCATCACACTCCAACTGATTTTTATTTTTTTTTGACAGAGTCTTGCTCTGTCACCCAGTCTGGAATCCAGTGCCAAGCTAACTTTTTTTTTTGTATTTTTAGTAGAGATGGGATTTTGTCATGTTGGCTAGGCTGGTCCTGAGCTCCTGGTGTCAAGTGATCAACTTACCTCAGCCTCCCCAAATGCTGGAACTATAGGCGTGAGCCACAGCGCATGGCCTCCAGCTGAGTTTTTGAAGCTGTACTCCTCCCTCTGCCAGCTCTAAAACTGCTGCCTTTACCTTAAAAGAAGAAGGAAGGAGAAGGAGAAGGAGAAGGAGAAGAGAAGGAGAAGGAGAAGGAGAAGGAGAGCTTTCCTGACCTTTAGAAAGAAAAATATGCCTCACTTCACTCTGTTATTCCTTCTGGTTAATATCCTACTTTTTCCTTCCCCGCAGAGTCAGTGTTCTCAGACTGCATGCGGTTTACTGCCTCACTGTTCTTTCTCCCTTTTCTTCTCTGCCATACATCATCTGCTGTGACAGCATAGTGATCCTTAAGATACTTCAGTAAAGACCAGTGGGTTGGCAAATACAGCAAACCTCTCTCTCTCTGTCTCTCTTTTTTTTTGAGACGGAATCTTGCTCTGTTGCCCAGTGTGGAGTGCAGTGGCGCGATATCGGCTCACTCCAACCTCTGCTTCCCGGGTTCAAGCAGTTCTCCCTGCCTCAGCCTCTTGAACAGCTGGGATTACAGGCACCTGCCACCACACCCAAGTAATTTTTGTATTTTTAGGTAGAGATGGGGTTCACCATGTTGGCCAGGCTGGTCTTGAATTCCTGACCTCAGGTGGTCTGCCTGCCTTGGCCTCCCAAAGTGCTGGGATTACAGGTGTGAGCCACCATGCCAAATCTCTCTCTCTCTCTCATTTCTTTTCTCTCTCTTTTTTTTTTTTTTTTTTTTGAGATAGGGTCTCACTTCTTCACCCAGGCAGGAGTGCAGTGGCATGATCATGGTTCACTGCAGCCTCCACCTGCTGGGCTCAAGTGATATTCCCACTTCAGACCCCCAAATAGCTCGGACTACAGGCACGTACCCCCACACCCGGCTAATTTTTTATGGAGACTGGGTTTCTCCATATTGCCCAGGCTGGTCTTGAACTCCTGGGCTCTAGCAATCCATCTGCTTTGGCCTCCCAAAGTGCTTGGATTACATGCGTGTGCCACCATGCCCAGCCTCCCCTATCTGTCTATTCTTCCAGATTTCATCACTACGACATCCTGCACTCACCACTTCCCCTACCCCACCTCTATTTTTTTTTTTAATGCTTTTCTCTTGCAGCTCCCCTGACCACCAGAACTTACCCAACCAGGCAAATCAGTATCCCTTATCAGCTCACCAGTCCCGAATAATCCCTGACACTTCCATCTTCCTGGATCCCCTTTTTGAAAAGTTGTGTGTCACAACAGTTCCTTTCTCCTCACCCCTCCCCCTTTGGTGACATTCCTTCCCTCTTGCCTGTGGTTACTTTAGAGTCAGCACCTGCACCCACGCTTGACTCCTCCCCTCCAGCTCACAAGCGGAAGTGCCTTCCTAGCTAAAGCCAGCCACTCCATCTTTGCTCTAGACGCCTTCCTCCACCATTTGACCCAGCCTCTCCATATTTGTTTTAGATCTCTCCTCTCCCACCATTTGGTCCCCCTTAGGGGAGAGAACAGATCACAAGTGATGCACCTTCAGCCTCTCCTGCTCTACTATATCCCCCTTGTCATCCTTTAAAATTCTTCCTTGCCCTCACTTCCCCTGATAGTCACTGCCCTCTCTCTCCTCCCTCATTTCTGCCATCAAGCCCAAGCTCTCATGAAGCATTCATTTAATCTTTACTGCAGCCCCTGAGGATGGTATCAGTATTGTCTCTATAAAACAGCAAAGGAGCACAGGTGTTTTATTAAACAAGGTCACCTGGTAGGGGTTTGAAGCCAGAGAGCTGGGCTCAGGGTCTGTGCCCTTGACTGCTATGCCATACCACACTGCATGCCTCATACCGGATGGCATCTGTTCCCAGCACTCAGCTCAGTGCCTTGCACATATACAATAGGGGGTCAGTAAATAAGTCTGACTGAATAAATACACGCTGTGGGTTCTTATTCTTTCACTCTTAGAATGACTCACTAATCCAGGGATTCTCAAGAAGTGTAGAGGCTTAGGTTTACGTCTACTTTTCTAAAAGAAGCTACAGTTCTCATGAGTTTTTCATAGGTGTCTGTATCCATAAAAAGTTAATAACTTTTTTGAGACAGGGTCTCACTCTGTCAACCTCCTGAGCTCAAAGGATTTTCCCAAGTAGCTGGGACTACAGCTGTGTGCCACCACACCTGGCTAATTTTGTTGCTGTTATTGTTGTTGTTGTTATTATTATTATTATTATTTTGTAGAGATGGGGTTTTGACATGTTGCTCAAGCTGGTCTTAAACTCCTGGCCTCAAGTGATCTGCCTGTCTCGGCTTCCCAGAGTGCTAGGACTACAGGTGTGAGCCACAGTGTTCGGCCGCAGCTGCTTGATTCATTCATTTTTATGTCTCCAGTTTCATTTTCCCCCTTCCACTCCCCCTTACATCCTGTACAATGCCAGTAGATGACTAGATTGTCAAGTCTTGTTTTAATTCTGTTGCTGGTAAAAACATAAGAATAGGCCAGGCGACACAGTGGCTCACGCCTGTAATCCTAGCACTTTAGGAGGCTGAGGAAGGCAGATCACCTGAGGTCAGGAGTTCAAGACCAGCCTGACCAACAGAGCGATACCACATCTCTACTAAAAATACAAAAATTAGCCAGGTGAAGTGACATGCACCTGTAATCCCAGCTGCTAGGGAGGCTGAGGTGAAAGGATCACTTGAACCTGGGAGGCAGAGGTTTCAGTGAGCCGAGATCATACCACTGCACTCCAGCCTGGGCAACAGAGTGAGACTCTGTCTGAAACAAACAAAATATATTTATTTATTTATTCATATAGGCAAATTATTCATATATACTCATATATATGAATAAATAAATTTCCTCTACCTAAAAAGTCTTGAATGCCCTCACCCTACTGCCTCCAAGATAAAAATCAAATACTCTGGCCCAATAGCCAAGGCTTTTAGTAATCAAAGCCCAGCACACTTTACCAGTACTCCCATTTTTCTCCTGCTTGAATCCTCTGCCCTAGGCAAGCCAAAGTCTTCTAACTTCAAAGCCTATGTTCTAACTCATCTTTTAGCAGTTAATTCAACAACAATGTATTTCATTCTTGATCTGAACCAGGCATTATGCCTAGGGCTGGGAATACATAGTTGAATATACACAGTCTTTACCCTTGAGAAACTATCAGTCTAATTAGGGAGAGAGATGTCAAAACAAAAATCTAAAAACATGGAATGACAAATTGTCCATGGGAGTTATTCTTGCCTGGAGTGAGTGGAGCTGAGAGTAAAAAAGACTTTTCTTTCTATGTTCAACATGTCTGCACTCTTTACTTGTTTCTTTTATAACACGTGCGCATTACTCTTTTTTTTTTTTTTTTTTTTTGAGACAGAGTCTCGCTCTGTCGCCCAGGCTGGAGTGCAGTGGTGTGATCTTGGCTCACTGCAACCTCTGCCTCCTCGGTTCAAGTGATTCTCCTGCCTCAGCCTCCTGTGTAGCTGGGATTAAAGGCGCGCCACCATGCCCAGCTAATTTTTGTATTTTCAGTAGAGACGGGGTTTCACCATGTTGGTCAGGCTGATCTTGAACTCCTGACCTCATGATCCACCGGCCTCAGCCTCCCAAAGTGCTGGGATTACAGGAGTGAGCCATCATGCCCGGCCGCATGCATTACTTTTGAAATCAGGGGGGAAAAAATCCCATTACATGAAAATTATGATTAATTCAATTCTGAACACCTGAGTTCAAAGAAAAAGCCCATAATTGTCCAAAACAGTAAAATCAATGAAGAAAGGACAATGAACCAATAGAAAAATGGGCAAAAGCTATGAATAGACATTTCTCAGAGTATGAAAGATTTATGGTCAATAAACACATAAGGACATGTTCGACTTCATCAATCATCAGAGAGGTACAAGTCAAAACCACAGTTACATTCTATTTGATGTCTATTTGAGTGGTAAAAATGAAGAAATCTGACAATATCATGCATTGGAGAGGACGTGCATCAACAGAATCTCATATACAATGTTATCAGAATTGTAAATTGGTTTTAAAAAAAACCAGAACAAAACAAATCCCAAAATCACTTTGGTAAACAACTGGAAATTACCTTGTAAAGTTGAACATTCACAATAGAATTGTGACACCGCAATTCTATTTCTATATAAATACAAAAGAGAAATTCTTGCACTTGTGCACCAGTGGGTTTTACATGAAAGTTCTTGGTAGCACTTTTGCAATAACAGAAACCTGAAATGACCCAATGCTCATTATCGGGAAATTGGTTGTATTAGTTTGGGTTCCCTAAAAGGAGAGCCTGAGACAAGGACTTGGGTGTAGGTTGTGTATTTGGGAATTGATGATCTGTGTGGGGGACAGCAGGTCTAAAGTCGAGGAATGAGTGAGGTGGGGTTAGGAGGGAAAGCCAGCACAGGGGATGTGATTTTTGGAGACCTCTGAAAAGTGTGTAAAATGCCTCCCAGAATTGTCCATCTGAAGGATGGGAGGCTGGGGCATTTATTCCTTGGCTCATACTGCCACTGGTTGAGGGTTGTGTTAATTCTCTTTGCTTTCAGGCTATGCCTGTGAGAGGGCTGAGAAGGCTCTTGTGGCCTTGTAAAGACCCTTTAACAGAAATTGGAGAGGCTCAAGACCTGGTGCTTGCAGTGGAAATTGTCAGTAAGTGGAAGCTCCCATGAAACTCGCCACTGTATATTCAGGGCCAAGGGACCAAGGAGAATACAGGCCACCAAGAGTTTCTGTTGCATGGGAAAAATGAAAGTTAGCATAGTCCCACATTAGACTTGTCTACAGCAGCCGCGAGAAATAAATGCAGCTACATATATCACGCCTGAGATGAATTTTAACAACATAACACAAAAAGTGAAAAAGAAATCACAGAATGTTACATAGGAAATGATGCCGTTTTAGGAAATAAAACAAGAACTAAGATTAACAAAATATGTTTGAGAACATGTATGGATGTGTGTGTGTGTGTGTGTGTGTGTGTATACAAATGTGTGTATATATATATATATATATATATGTAAAATACAGATATGAGTTACTGCACTCAGCTGGTTTTCTAGTTTTCAAAAATTTGTATATATATATATGGGTGTGTGTTTGTGTGTGTGTACACACATGTATACAAATATTGCTGGAGTGCAATGGTATGATCATAGCCCTTTTAATTTTTTTTTTTTAAGAGATGGAGGGGGTCATAAGACCTAACACCATAGAAACCCTAGAAGAAAACCTTGGCAATACCATTCAGGACATAGGCATAGGCAAGGACTTCATGACTAAAACACCAAAAGCAATGGCAACAAAAGCCAAAATAGACAAATGGGATCTAATCAAACTTAAGAGCTTCTGCACAGCAAAAGAAACAATCACGAGAGTGAACTGGCAACCAACAGAATGGGAAAAATTTTTTGCAAGCTAACCATCTGACAAAGGGCTAATATCCAGAATCTACAAAGAACTAAAACAAATTTACAAGAAAAAAACCACCCCGTCAAAAAGCGGGCAAAGGATATGAACAGACACTTTTCAAAAGACGACATTTACGCAGCCAACAAACATATGAAAAAATGCTCATCATCACTGGTAATTAGAGAAATGCAAATCAAAACCACATTGAGATACCATCTCCTGCTAGTTAGAATGGTGATCATTAAAAAGGAGACAGATGCTGGAGAGGATGTGGAGAAAAAGGAATGCTTTTACACAGTTGGTGGGAGTGTAAATTAGTTCAACCATTGTGGAAGACTGTGGCGATTCCTCAAGGATCTAGAAATAGTAATACCATTTGACCCAGTAATCCCATTACTGGGTATATACCCAAAGGATTATAAATTGTTCTATTATAAAGACACATGCACCTGTATGTTCATTTTGGCACTGTTTACAATAGCAAAAACTTGGAATCAACTCAAATGCCCATCAATGAAAGACTTGGATAAAGAAAATGTGGCACATATACACCATGGAATACTATGCAGCCATAAAAAAGGATGAGTTCTTGTTCTTTGAAGGGACATGGATGAACCCGGAAACCGTCATTCTCAGCAAACTGACACAAGAACAGAAAACCAAACACTGCATGTTCTCACTCATAAGTGGGTGTCGAACAATGAGAACACATAGACACAGGGGGGGAAACATCACACATTGGGATCTGTTGGGGGGTGGGGGGCTAGGGGAGGGATAGCAGGGGGTGGGGAGATTGGGGAGGAATAACATTAGGAGAAATACCTAATGTAGGCGACAGGGGGATGGAGGCAGCAAACCACCATGGCCTGTGTATACCTATGTAACAATCCTGCAAGATCTGCACATGTACCCCAGAACTTAAAGTGTAGTAACAATTTTTTAAAAGGATAACAGAAAAAAAAAGATGGGCTGGGTGCGGTGGCTCACACCTGTAATTCCAGCACTTTGGGAGGCCAAGGCGGGTGGATCACGAGGTCAAGAGATCAAGACCATCCTGGCCCACATGGTGAAACCCTGTCTCTACTAAAAATACAAAAACATTAGCTGGGCGTGGTGGCGCGCGACTGCAGTCCCAGCTACTCAGAAGGCTGAGACAGGAGAATTGCTTGAATCTGGGAGGTGGAGGTTGCAGTGAGCCAAGGTTGTGCCACTGCACTCCAGCCTGGCGCCTGGTGACCGAGTGAGACTGTCTCAAAAAAAGAAAAAAAAAAAAGATGGAGGGGTTCATACTATGTTGCCCAGGCTGGACTTGAACTCTTGGTCTCAAGTGATTCTCCCATCTCAGCTTTCCAAGTAACTGAGATTATAGACATATGCCACTGTGTCCATTTTAATTTTTGTTTTGTTTTGTTTTTGAGACAGAGTCTAGCTCTGTCCCCCAGGCTGGCGTGCAGCGGTGCGATCTTGGCTCATTGCAACCTCCATCTCCTGGGTTCAAGCAATTCTCCTGCCTCAGCCTCCCAAGAAGCTGAGATTACAGGTGTGTGCCACCATGCCTGGCTATTTTTGTATTTTTAGTAAAGATCACATTGGCCAGGCTGGTCTCAAACTCCTGACCTCAGGTGACTCACCTGCCTGTGCCTCCCAAAGTGCTGGGATTACAGGCATGAGCCAATGTGCCTAGCCCCCATTTTACAATTCTATTTATTTTTATGAGATGGAGTTTTACTCTTGTTACCCAGGCTGGCATGCAATGGCACAATCTGGACTCACCGCAACCTCTGCCTCCTGGGTTCAAGTGATTCTCCTGCCTCAGCCTCCCGAATAGCTGGGATTACAGGCATGTGCCATCATGTCCGGCTAATTTTGTATTTTTAGTAGAGATGCAGTTTCTCTATGTTGGTCAGGCTGGTCTTGAACTCCCGACCTCAGTGATTCGCCCGCCTTGGGCTCCCAAAATGTTGGGATTACAGATGTGAGCCACCGTGCCTGGCCTATTTTACAATTTTTAATAAATTTTTTTAAATAAAAATATTTTTGTTGGGTACAGTAGCTCACACCTATAATCCCAGCAATTTGAGAGGTCAAGGCAGGAGGATTGCTTGAGGCCAGGAATTTGAGACCAGCATGGGCAACACAGAGAGAACTATCTTTGCAAACATAAAATAAAAAATGAGTAAATTTAAAGACAAACAAGAATTAGCTCTGTGTGGTGGTGCAAGCCTGTGGTTTCAGCTACTCAAGAGACTGAGGTGGGAAGGTTGAGGCTGCAGTGAGCCATGATTACACCACTGCACTCCAGGCTGGGCTACAGAGCAAGACATTGTCTCTAAATGTATACATACACACACACACACACACACACACACACACACACACATATATTGAGAACAAGAAAATGATAAACACAAAATTAGGCACTGGGTAGGGGGATGTGTATAAGTAGTCAATTCAGCCACTCCTGGGCTCAAGCAATCCTCTTGCCTCAACCTCCCAAGAATCACAGGCACATATCCCTATGCCTAGATTTTTGGTGTTTTTTTTTTTTTTCAGACAGGGTCTCTGTGTTGTGCAGGCTGATCTAAAACTCCTGGCCTCCAGCAATCCTGCCTCGGTGTCCCAAAATGCAGGGATTACAGGCATTAGCCACTGTGCCTGGCCAAGGAGGTTAATTTTGTTCCCTCCTAAATCCCCAGGGCCTAACAGTTCCTGGCACATGATAGGCACCAAATAATTATTTGTTTAATGCATGTAGTTTAGCTATGAAGAAGAAATACAGGCTAAGAGCCAACAGTGAAAGAATTTTTAATGCTCCATTTCAACTGACCTCAGACATATGTCCTATTCATCCCTTCCCTAGCTCTGACTCCAGCTCCATCTTTAACCAAACAATAAAATGGTCTCATTTCTGCCCCACTTCTGGCCCTCACCCTCATCAGTTACTCTTTCCTGCCCCTCCTACCTGCCTTACTTGCCCTCTTGCTACCTCCACTTTTTATTTCTAGAAGCCGTGGTTCCCCGGGTTCCCTTAAGGCCCTTGGCCACATGCTTAGGCAGTTTTCACACTGTCAGATGATCACACACCTGCTAGGTATTCCCGCCTTTGCGCCTACTGATCCACCCTTCACCCTTTTGCACTCTGCTCTTTACCTCCAGATGCCAACTTTGAAGGCAGCGTCATCTGGGCTCCTTGCTTGTAGGCTTCCTGCTGGGCTCAGCCAGTGGGAGGTACTGAAGGAGACCTGAGAGGAAGAAGAGAGGGAGGGCTCTTTTTTCCTCCAAGCTCCTGTTGGCTGTCCTTCTCCTACAGCTACACAAGGACTGGTAACTGTTCCATCTCTTTGCCCTTCAGGTCAATGGTTGGTAATGGCTTTCCAGCAGATGCTAGACCTGGGGTGTTTTACCGTCCCCTTTTGGTGTCCCTCAACCCTGCTTCCAGCTCTGTACACTATCCCTTTATTAATTCTCCTGGGATACACTGAGAGGTTCATCTGCTTCCTGCTGCTCTTAGCTGATACAAAAGCAAAAATATACAATAGTATCTTTTTAAGAAAATTGAGATGATTCACAAAATCCACCCCTTTAAAGCATACAATATAGTGGTTCTTGGCATGCGCCAGCAAATTGTATCTTTTTTCATTTCGTATGTAATCAAATGTTTCCCTTGTGTCAATAAGTTATAAAAAATTTCACATACCAGTCACTTAACCATTCATAATGTTTCTAAATTTTCACTATCATTCAATAAGTACTATGGTAAATATTGTGCATGTGGCCGTTCTATCTCTCTTTCTCTTTTTTGAGATAGTCTCGCTCTGTTGCCTAAACTGGAGTGCAGCGGCATGATCTTAGCTCACTGCAAAGTCTGCCTCACAGGATCAAATGAGACAGAGCCTCAGCCTCCCGAGTAGCTTCGATTACACGTGTATGCCACCATGCCTGGCTAATTGTTGTATTTTTTTAAGTAGAAGCAGGGTTGTTGGCCAAGCTGGTTTTGAACGCCCAACCTCAGGTGATCCACCCACCTCAGCCTCCCAAAGTGCTGGGATTACAGGTGTAAGCCACCATGCCTTGGCCTCAAATTGCTTTTTTAAAGGATTATAACAACTTATACTGCCATGGTTTTCCCTGAATGTACCAACTGCATTATCTCATTAGCATTGAAAGTACGTAAGGTATATACACTTTCCTAATGTAGTAAGGAGTCTTAACATTTGAACTTCTTTGATAGCCATACAAGTTCTAAGCTATTTAAAGCTGTTTTAGCTAAATGGGACTGAAGTGTCAGTGATTTTGAGTACGGGGTGGAGAGAAGGTTAGAAGGATTTGCTGTTGGACCATCTTCCTTCTTCATCCAGACTCTTCACCTTGTTCATGTATCAGTTTCCTCCTCTTCACTGAGCTATGCTTCTTCAGGGCCTAGCATAGTGTCTGGCACTGTCCAGAGTATCAATAAACATTTATGAAATGGATAAATGATGGAAGAAGAAAGTTATGAAATATGCACAGAGTTGGTCATCCTAGTGTATGAGCTTTACCTGCTCTCCTTTGGTTTTTTTTTTTTTTTTTTTTTTGATATGGAATCTTGCTGTGTGGCCCAGGCTGGAGTGCAGTGGTGCGATCTCGGCTAACCGCAACCTCTGCCTCCTGGGTTCAAGCGATTCTCCTGCCTCAGCCTCCTGAGTAGCTGGGACTACAGGTGCAAGCCACCGCATTCGGCTAATTTTGGTATTTTTAGGAAAGACGGGGTTTTGCCATGTTGTTCAGGCTGGTCTCAAAGTCCTGACCTCAAGATCCTCTCCCAAAGTGCTGGGATTACAGGCATAAGCTACTGACCTGGGCTGCTGCTGCTGCTGCTTTTTTTTTTTTTTGAGATGGAGTCTAACTCTGTTGCCAGGCTGGAGTGCAGTGGTGCAATTTCTGCTCAGTGCAAACTCCACCTCCCTAGTTCAATGATTCTCCTGCCTCAGCCTCCCAAGTAGCTGGAACTACAGGTGCACACCACCACGCCCAGCTAATTTTTGTATTTTTAGTAGAGACAAGGTTTCACCATTTTGGCCAGGATGGTCTTGATCTCTTGACCTCCTGCCTCGGCCTCCCAAAGTGCTGGGATAACAGGCGTAAGCCACCGTGCCCGGCCTAACTGTTCTTCTAATGGACTCTCTGGAATCAACACTTTCCATTCCCTTCTAACGAATATATTGTTAATGCCCAAGAACAGATAAATGCTTTGGACTAGTGGCTTACTTTCTGGAATAGCTACATACTCTTTCCTGCCAGTTGAGCCACATGCCTAACAAGAGTCGTTGTGTTTGGTCCTAAACCTATTTATGGCAGCTATATGCCAGAGTTTAATTATTATTAATCAGTTTATTAAATTTATTAAGTTCATCAGTTTATTAAAATTACATAAACAGATAAAACATAAGCATGAATAGAAGGAGCTGTCTCTATGATATGCCAGGTGCATGCTTTGAAAATATTAGCTAAAGACCAGTTGAAATTACTATTAAACCAGATGTGAACAAGAGAACTATAAATTTTTTTTTTTTAAAGAAGGGTCCTCTACTTATATTGCTTTGTAAGAAGTTTTAAGTACACAGTCAACTTGGAAGCCAGGTGTGGTGGCTCCCACCCATAATCCCAGCACTTTGGGAGGGGTGAGTGCACTGCTTGGAGGCCAAGAGTTTGAGAGCAGCTGGGGCAACACAGGGAGACCCTGTCTCTACGAATAAATGTCGTTTTTGTAATTAGCCAGGTGTGGTGGTGCCTGTCTGCAGTCCCAGCTACTTGGGAGGCTGAGGTGGGAGGATCACTTACACCCAGGGGGTTGAGGCTGCAGTGAGTCATTATCACACCACTGTACTCCAGCACTCTAGCCTAGGTGACTGTCTTTAAAAAATGAGAACAACAACAAATAAACAAAAAAGGAAACCATTAATGCACTGTGCATATGATTTATGTAAGAAAGACAGCTCAAGAACAATAATCAAAAAAGGGTTGGTCCTAGGTCTAAAGATTGGGAAGGCAAGTCGGTGTTCTTTATAGTTTTGAAGTTAAAATGAAATGTTAGGGTGTATATTTACCATTTGTTGTTATTCACTACTTAAATATACTTTTCCAATTAAAAGAGGAACTATTGGGCCAGGTCTAATTTGTTTGGACATCAGGGGTTGGGGAAGGGATGTAAATCCTTATCCCTAAATCCTTTGTTTCCATAGAAGGACAGGTAGGAGTGAATTTGTTCTGATTCTTCCAGAAGAGACTTACCTAATTGTTGAATTCAGATCTGCCTAAGAGAGAGTGCAAACTTCTCTAATTAGACATGGTTAATATGGTTAGGCCTCTGCAAAGGGGAGAATGGAGGTTTGGGGGAAATATATATATATATATATAATATATATATATAACACATATATATTATATATAACACATATATATTATATATATAACACATATATATGTAACACATATATATTATATATATGTAATGTTATTACATATATATATTACATATTATATATATGTGCACATATTATATGTGTTATAATATATAATATGTTATAATATATGTGTTACATATTATATATATATATATATATATATATATATATATATATTTCCTTTTTATGGAGAACAGGGTCTTACTATGTTGTCCAGGCTGGTCTTGAACTCCTGGCTCAAGCAATCCTCCCACCTCTGCCTCCCTAAGTGCTGGAATTACAGGTGTGAACAATCATGCCTGGCTGGAAATAATTTTAATTCAGGGAAAAAATACTAAAAAGCTTATTGGCCACCATCCAAGCCACATTCTTCAGTTCAGCTTTATTGGTAATAAAGTTGATATTTTCATCTTTCTGTTGCTTCCTAACTTATAAGGAAGAGATTATACTTATTGCCCTTAAAATACTCCAACAGTGTTAGATAAGATGGCTTCAATGTATTATCACAACTAAGATAACAGTTACAATCAAGACATATTATTTTTCCTTTTTAGTCCAGGATTCTGTTTATTCAAATCAAAAATTGTCTCTGGTCTGCCTTGTTTGAAGTTCAGTCTGTATTTGAGCTGGACAAAGAAGAAAATATTTATAGCCCCTGAGAAATATTGATACTAGGAAATATACACTGAGAAGGAAAGAGAAACCCAAACACGACGCCTGCCAATCCTTACACCCCACCCCTCCGCAGCATCTTGGGAGAGTCTTGTCCGTCCTGTTGATTTCTGCGACATGTAAACATGGCAAGCTTAAGGCTGCAGGCTATTTGGCTATAGTTGAGCCTCTTTTTAATGTCCTTTGTGACCCAGCAATGGGTTATAGAATCAATGTAGTACGTCTTGATCAGCATTTAAAAAGAGTAAGATTAATCACTTGAAAATATCAGAATGCATTTCGTAAAATAAGGGTAGTATCTCATGAAACTTTTGTCTTACAGGTGTGTGTGTGTGTGTGTGTGTCTGTGTGTGTGTGTGTCTGTGTGTGGGGGGGTAGGTATGCATATGTTCTGAGTTGAGATGTAAAATATATTTCTTACAGAGGATCGCAGTCAAAAAAGTTTTCAAAGCACTAGTTTAAGGTGCACATTTCTTTTTCCTTTCATTTTTGCTCTTTGCTAATTTGTTCTCTCTCTGAAACTCTGCTGAATGGTGAGCAGAAATTGTAGTAATTAATAGCCAGAGAAGCAAGGCCCAATTTTCAGTCTGTAAACAGCTAGAATGCAAAGACTGTTGTGCCTGACTCATTGCTCTGGGTCAATCAAATGTCCAAATATTAGGACTGAAGGGTTAAGACCTAAAACCTCAGTGAGTAAGAGATTACAGGACAATTTATCTCCAAATTTATTACCTGCACTGTTCAAGCCTCAGTAGTTCTTCCTGACATGCAAAGGACAAAGGCTTCAGCTTGACAGTCAGGACCATTTTCGATACAGTCCTACCTTACCTTTCCACACTGATTCCCCTGCTTTTCTTCTATACCAATCCTGTACTCCGGCACCTGTAATCCTAGCTACTCGGGAGGCTGAGGCAGGAGAATCGCTTGAACCCAGGAGGAGGAGGATGCAGGATTGGTGTAGTATAGGGTTGGTGTAGAAGAAAAGCAGGGGAATCAGTGTGGAAAGGTAAGGTAGAACTGTATCAAAATTACCTAACAGTACAACCAAGAGGAATTAATATTCGTCTCTCAATACTCCATCTATTTCTCACTCTGTTCCTTCTACCTGGGACGGTCTCCTCACCCAGCCCATCTGTACACTTCAAAGATCCATTTCCAAATTCCTTTCCTGAGTCCTAATATCATTTCTTTTTTATTTTGAGACAGAGTCTCTCTGTTGCCCAGGCTGGACAGCAGTGTTGCAATCTCAGCTCACTGCAACCTCCACCTCTTGGGTTCAACCGATTCTCATGCTTCAGCCACCCAAGCAGCTGGAATTGTAGGCATGAGCCACCATGCCCAGCCCTAATATCTTTTTCTTTTGAACCCCATAAATATCTTTTTAAAAATACCTTTCTTAAAAATACTTTAAAAAGATAGGCTGGGCGTGATGGCTCATGCCTGTAATCCTAGCACTTCCAGAGGCCAAGGCAGCTGGATCACTTGGGGTCAGAAGTTCGAGACCAGCCTGACCAACAAGGTGAAACCCTATCTCTATGAAATATACAAAAATTAGCTGGGCATGGTGGCGTGTGCCTGTAATCCCAGCTACTTAGGAGGCTGAGGCAGGAGAATTGCTTGACTCAGGGAGGCAGAGGTTGCAGTGAGCTGAGACTGTGCCACTGCACTCCAACCTGGGTGACAGAGTGAGACTCCATCTCAAAAACAAACAAAACTTTAAAAAGCTACTTAAAGATACCATTTTCCTGCTTCCAGGAGAGATATAAATGCACTATAAAAATAAGAAAATACACGTCACAGAAGAAAAGTCTCATTTTAAAATCTATGCATTATACATATTTATGTATATTTATATATTACCATCTGCTATATCACCTTATAATGTGCTTTTAATTATAAAGATTTCCCACATCATTACATCTTTTTCTTTTCCATGACTTTTAATAGCCACAAACTCTAGTTTATTTAACAATCATATAACAATATAATAATATAATTTTGGGCATTTTTCTTGCTTATAGTTAGGTGCAATATTCTGAGGTAATACGAATGGAATACGGTGACAAAGCTTCCAAAGAGCACAGTATTTTTTGAAAACAAGAAATTAGGGCCTGAGATAATTAGGAGAAATGTAAGTTCCCAATGAAACTCTGGAGATATTGGCAGGTATGCTGGGTTGCTTAAGTGGTACATGGGTTTGGAGTCAATTGTACTTAAATTTTAAAGGACAGTGACCCCAGCTGGCCTAAGGGTGACTGTAGAGGGTAATTCAGGCAGCTGATCCATGGAAGCATGCAAGCCTCCCTGCCTCAAAATATTTCGATCTCTATCCACTCTTTAAATCTTGTAGGAAGAGGTGCACTTCTCCGATTTTTTCCCCTTCCTCTCTTCTCTGCTTCCCATCTCCTTTTTGTTTTCTGGTACCCTGCACCATCAATTATCCTACATCTTAATCTGCCATTCTCTCCTCTCAGCTCCTTTATTTGAGGTCCCCCCTTCAAGTTAGGAAAAAGAAAAAAAAAATCACAGGTCAGCCGTGGTGGCTCATGCCTGTAATCCCAGCACTTTGGGAGGCCGAGGCTGGCGGATTACCTAACTTCAGGAGTTCGAGACCAGCCTGACCAGTATGGAGAAACCTCATCTCTACTGAAAATACAAAACTAGCTGGGCATGGTGGAGCACGCCTGTAATTCCAGCCACTCTGGAGACTGAGGCAGGAGAATCACTTGAACCCGGGAGGCGGAGGTTGTGGTGAGCCGAGATTGTGCCATTGCACTCCAACCCTGGTAACAAGAGCGAAACTCCGTCGCAAAAAAAATAAAAATAAAAAATTAGCCAGTTTGGTGGCTGGCGCCTGTAATCCCAGCTACTTGGGAGGCTGAGGCGGGAGAATTGCTTGAACCTGGGAGGAGGAGAAGGTTGCAGTGAGCTGAGATCATGCCAGCACTCCAGCCTGGGCAACAGAGTGAGACTGTCTCAAAATCAACTTTTCAGTGGGACACGGTGGCTCATGCCTGAAATCCTGGCACTTTGGGAGGGTGAAGTGGGCAGAACACTTGAGGTCAGGAGTTCGAGATCAGCCTGGCCAGCATGGTGAAATTCCGTCTCTACTAAAAATACAAAAAATAGCTGGGCATGGTGACGGGCACCTATAATTCCAGCTACTTGGGAAGCTGAGACCGGAGAATCGCTTGAACCCTGGAGGCAGAGGTTGCAGTAAGCCAAGACCGCGCCATTGCACTCCAGCCTGGGCTACAAGAGCGAAACTCCGTTTGAAGAAAAAAACCAAACCAAAACAAAACCTCTTTACTCAAGAAAAAAAAAAAATCAACTTTTCCCTTTACTCTTTTGCAGAGAGGGAGGGTCTCGCTATGTTGCCTAGGTTGAACTCAGACTCCTGGGATTAAAGGATGCTTTTATTTCAGCTTCTACAATAGGACTCAGCTTTTCCTTTACTCTTGGTACTGCCGTGAGCTCCAGGCCTACTTTTCTCTCCTTCCCACTGCTAAGCTTTCAGAATAATCACTCTTTATTGCTTCAACGCTAATACTCCTTACGCTGGGGTATGTTGGGGGGAAATAGGGGAGGGACAGTGGGGGGTGGGGAGTTGGGGGGAGATAGCATGGGGAGAAATGCCAGATATAGGTGAAGGGGAGGAAGGCAGCACATCACACTGCCACGTGTGTACCTATGCAACAATATTGTATGTTCTTCACATGTACCCCAAAACCTAAAATGCAATTAAAAAAAAAATTAAAAAAAAAATTTTTTTTCAAAAATCAACAAAAAAAAAACAAAGAAAAAAAAAAAAGAAGTACAGGTGACAACCTGCTACTTTCAATTGGTGTCTGAAGTGACAGGCAGTCTTGTGGGGTGGAGCCCTTAACTTGTGGGATCGAACTCTGACTCAGGTAAATAATGTCAGAATTGAATTGAATTACAGGATACCCAAATGGTATTCACTGTGGAACTGGTTGTTGGTGGAAAGAAACCTGCACATCCTGGTCACCAGAAGAGATGTATTTTGTATTGAGTCTTGAAGAAGAGTGTGAGAAAGTTTTCTTCCTATGTCACACACCTAGCAAAGCTCACTCAAGGAGAAATAGATATCTTCAATAGCTCTATATCTATTACATAAATTGAATTTATACTTGAAATCTTCTCACAAAGAAAACCCCAGACCTACATATTTTCACAAAGGAATTTTACCAAACCTTAAAGAAGTAACACCAATTCTGGGAAATCCCTCTAAAAAAAATTGAAGAGGAAGAAATACTTTCCAATTAATTCCTGAGGTCAGTATTACTTCCAGATGAAGGTATTAAAAAAAAGGAGCATGACAGATCAATGTCAGTCACAAGCATATGTACAAAAATTCATAACAAATTTTACAAAGACAGCCCAGCAATATATAAAAATGACACTAAATCATGAATGAATGGTATTTCCCAGAAGTGCAGGTTGATTTCATCTTTAAAAATTAATACAATTCACAGTATTAACAGATCAAAATGAAAACCCACTTAATCATCCCAATATATACAGAAAAAAATTAAACAAAATCCCACATCCATTTCTTGAAAAATTCTCAGAAATGCAGGAATAGGAGGAACATTATCAACCTGATAAACAGCATCTATGAAACATCTAGTGCTAACATCACGCTTAAAGTATGCTTTCCTCCTCAAATCAGGAACAAAACACAAATTCTAATCTCATGGCTGCTATTTCACAATGTCCTGGAGGTTCAAGCCTCAACAAAAGGCTTTTCAACAAGAAAAGATTTTAAAAAAACATCCAAATTGGAAAGTTAAAACTCTATGCTGGGTGCAGTGGCTCATGTCTGTAATTCCAGCACTTTGGGAGGCTGAGGTGGGAGGATCACCAGAGGTTGGAAGTTCGAGACCAGCCTGACCAATATGGAGAAACCCCATCTCTACTAAAAATACAAAATTAGGCAGGCGTGGTGGCACATGTCTGTAGTCCCAGCTACTTGGGAGGCTGAGGCAGGAGAATCGCTTGAACTCAGAAGGCAGAGGTTGCAGTGAGCTAAGATTGCACCATTCCGCTCCATCCTGGGCAACAAGAGCAAAACTCCGTCTCAAACAAAAAAAAAAACAACAACAAAAAAACTGTCTTTATTCATAGATATGATAGACTATATAGAAAATCCAATGGAGTTTACCAAGAAAAATTACTAGAACTAAAAAGTGAGTTTAGCAAGATTGTAGGATGTGAGATTAGCATACAAAAATAAATGGTATTTATACATGGACAGTCATGCATCACATAACCATATTTCAGTCAATGACTGACCATATGTGTAATGGTGGTCTGATATGATTATAATGGAACTGAAAATTTTCTATCAGCTACTGATGTTGTAGCTGTCTTAATGTCGAAGTGGAAGGCATCACTCATGAGCTTGTGGTGCAAAACTACTATTATAGTGCCAGTCGTATAAAAGTATAACACACACAATTATGTACAATACATAATACTTGATCATGATAAACAACTATGTTACTGGCGTATATATTTACTATATTATGTTTTGTCATTAGTTTGAGTATATTCCGCCAACTTTTAAAAAAATTAACTGTAAAACACTCTCAGGAAGGTCTTTCAGGAGATATTCTGGAAGAAGGCATTTTTATCACAGGAGATGACCACTCTGTGGGTGTTATTGCCCCTGAAGACCTTCCAGTGGGACAAGATGTACAGGTGGAAGACAGAGAATTGACGATCCTGATGCCCTGTAGGCTTAGGCATGTGTGTGTGTGTGTGTGTGTGTCTTTGTTTTTAACAGCAACAAAAAAAATTTTTTGAAAGTTTAAAAAAATTGTTAAAATAGAAAAAAACTTACAGAATAAGAATATGGAGAAAAAACATATACAGCCATACAATGTGCTTGTCTTTTAAGCTGTGTTGTTATAAAATTTGCTGAGCACAGTGGCTCATGCCTGTAATCCCAGTACTTTGGGAAGCTGAGGCAGGCGAAGCACGAGGAGAGGAGATCGAGACCACCCTGGCTAACACAGTAAAACCTTGTCTCTACCTAAAATACAAAAAATTAGCCGGGCATGGTGGCACACGCCTGTAGTCCCAGCTACTCAGGAGGCTGAGGCAGGAGAATGGCTTGAACCCGGGAGGCAGAGGTTGCAGTGAGCCCAGACCATGCCACTGCACTCCAGCCTGGGCAACAAGAACGAAACTCTGTCTCAAAATAAATTTTAAAAATAGCAGCAAAAACATGAAATACTTAGGGCAAAACTCAAAACAACAGTTAAGAAATCTGGAAAAAAATACAGAAGACCTAAATAAAGGGAGAGATATACCATATTTATCACCAGAAGACTCAATATTGTTGCGATGTCAAATCTTCTAGAATTTACGTATAGATCTAATGCAATCCTAATAAAAACCTCAGTTGGATTTTTGGTAGAAATTGGCAAGATGATTCTAAAATTAATATGGAAATGCAGAGAACTTAGAATAGCCAAAACAGGGCTAAAGAACAAGATTGGAGAGTCAGCCACCATGAAGTCATCTCCTTTGAACATCCCATTCCTCATCTAGTGTGGTTCTAAGCAGCAAATAATCCATCAACCACTCTCTCGATATTGTTGTATATTAATAAATGTCTCTCAACGAGGCAATAAGCAACTTAAAAGCATATTATATTCTAGTCACGAACACCTCTTCAGTAGTAGTAAGGCATAGTGCTTAAAACCCTAGACTCCCAAGGCAGACAGGATTCATGGCCCCGTTTCTGTATTTATTATCTGACTGACTCTGGGCAACTCCCTTCTCTGTGGTTAGTTTCTCCATCTGCAAAATGGGGCAGCAATAATAACAGTGTCCACGTAGAGTGCTGATGGTGCTTAAACGAAATAAGAGTGCCTGGCACACAGTATGTATCTACTTAATGACTGTCTTTTGAATAAACTGACTCAAAGATCGGAAAGCAGGTAGTTACTGAAATTAGGTTGATTGGCACAGGTTAGCCTTCACCTTTCACTATAAAAATTTCATTCTGAAACACACTACAAGCTTTGGTTAAGTTTACTTGATTAGAGTGTTTGGAGCAACGTAATAAGATAAAATAGTTGTAGTCAAAGTTATTTTTCAGAAAATCATTTGAGACTAGGCTGAAAGCCCTCAATCTAGTGATAAGGAGCATCTCCTAATATACTGCCTAAATGTGTTTTCCCCACTGGGACTCAAGCCCCGACAGACAGTCCAATTAATAGAGGAAGGAGATAAGACATTAAAAGGTTGCCTGTCAACGATATTGAACTGTGGGCCGTGGCTCACGCCTGTAATCCCAATGACTGGCTAAGTGGAGGACCGTTTGAGGCTAGGAACTCGGGACCAGCCTGGGCAACACAGCAAGACCTCCTCTCTACATAAAATAAAATAAAATAGCTGGGCATGGTGGCATGCACCTGTGGTCCCAGCTACTCGGGAGGCTGAAGTGGGAGAATCGCTTGAGTCCAGGAAGCTGAAGTTGCAGGGAGTTGAGATCAAGCCACTGCACTCCAACCTGGGTGATGGAGCGAGACCCTGACTCAAAAGATAAATAAATAAATAAAATAAGAATATTGAGTGTTTCCTGTTCCCAGAATTTCTGGTTTGTAAAACCACCTGGGGCTGGGCGCAGTGGCTCAGGCCTGTAGTCCTAGCTCTTTGGGAGGCTGAGGCAGGCGGATCACCTGAGGCCAGGGGTTCAAGACCAGCCTGGCCAACATGGTGAAACCCCGTCTCTACTAAAAAAAAAAAAAAAAAAAAAAAAAATTAGCTGGGCGTGGTGGCAGGTGCCTCTAGTCCCAGCTACTCAGGACGCTGAAGGAGGAGAATTGCTTGAACCTGGGAGGTGGAGAGATGGCGCCGTTGCGCTCCAGCCCGGGAGACAGAGGGAGACCCTGTCTACACACACATACACACACACACACACCCATAATAATATCCATTAATACACACACACACCCATAATACCCATTAATACGCACACACACACCCATAATACCCATTAATACACACACACACACACACACACCCATAATACCCATTAATAGGCACACACACACCCATAATACCCATTAATACACACACACACACACACCCATAATACCCATTAATACACACGCACACACACACACCCATAATACCCATTAATACGCACACACACACACACACACCCATAATTCCCATTAATACACACCCACAATAATACCCATTAATACACACACACACACCCATAATACCCATTAATACACACACACGCACACACACCCATAATTCCCATTAATACACACACACCCATAATACCCATTAATACACACACACACACACACCCATAATACCCATTAATACACACACACACACCCATAATACCCATTAATACACACACACACACACACACACACACACACCTATAATAACACCCATTAATGGGTATTATTATGGCAGAGAGGTTCCCCGACGGGGAGTCGGCAGCGCGGTTGGGGGACGGAGCCGGGCGGGGGCGGCCAGACTTCAGACCTCGCGCCTCTGGGCTGTGCTCCCGCGCTACCCGCAACCCGCGGTCCCAGCGAGGCCTGGGCGTGGAGCGCGGCAGCCGCAGACCCGCGGGAAGACAGCGATTCAGGGTCCTCGGGTTTTTAGGCTCCTGCTCGCCTAGTGACCGAGGGCCTGGCTTTCTCCATGCCGAAAAGTGTCTCCGGGTTCCCAGAAAGGTACCCGACCGGTTAGAAAAGAGGAGACCCAGCCGGGCGCGGGCGCGGTGGCTCACGCCTGTAATCACAGCACTTTGGGAGGCCTCGGCGGGCGAATCACGAGGTCAGCAGTTCGAGACCAGCCTGACCAACATGGAGAAACCCCGTCCCTACTAAAAATACAAAAATTAGCTGGGCGTGGTGGTGGGCACCTGTGGTCCCAGCTACTGGAGAGGCTGAAGCAGGAGAATCGCTTGAACCCGCGAGGCAGAGGTTGCAGTGAGCCGAGATCACACCACTGCACTCCAGCCTGGGCGGCAGAGGGAGACTCCATCACAAACCGAAAAGGGAAGCGGAAGCGGAAGCGGAAGCGGACGGGAAGGGAGAGCAGGGGGATGAGCGGAAGAGGCCGGCGCTGCCCGGACCCCGCGCGTGAAGGGAGCGGCCCCGAGGCGCCGCGGGTCCCGGCCCCTGAGGAAGGAGGCGCCTGCGCTTCCGGGGGGCCGGCGGACTTTCCTCCCCGCCCAGCGGCCCGGGGCGGGCTTTTCGGCGGCTCCTCATAAGCAGGCGGCTTCGCGTCTCCGGGACAGGTGAGTGCGGGGCGCAGCCGCATCGTGCCGGGTGTTCGGGGCCTGCCCGGACCTCGCCGCGCGCCGCAAACCTGCCCCGCGCCCGCGATGTCCCGGCGGCAGCTCCGCGCGGCGGCCGCGCTCTTGGCGTCCCTGGCGGGTGAGTGGCGCGGGGCTTCCCTCGGTGGCCCTGCCGGGTGGGTCCCCGTCATCTAACGCGCTCTGGAGCCCCCCGCGCTACAGGACGGCCTGCGGGTAGGGACACGGGGCGCGGCTAAGGGCGTCCCGGCTGGACCCTGTTTTCCGTGAGTTACTCAGAGCAGGGGTCAACTCCAAAGGCAGTGACATTGTCCCTCGCTCCCAACAGGGTTCTGGGCGCCTTCTCAGGGACTGGATTTAAGACATGGAGACCCGAGCCAGGGTTTAGGAGTGGGGGTCTTGGCTTTGGTACCCGGGAAAATCGGTCCAGACTTGCTCTCCTCTGCATCAGATGGGGTCTGACAGATGGTGCCATTTCAGAAAGGTGTAGGACAGAGTCTCAAAGACTTTTTTTTTTTTATTTTTATTTATTTTATTATTACTATTTTGAGACAGAGTGTCACTCTGTTGCCAGGCTGGAGTGCAGTGGCATGGTCTCAGCTCACTGCAACCTCTGCCTCCTGGGTTCAAGCCATTCTCCTGCCTCAGCCTCCCGAGTAGCTGGCGGGACCACAAGCATGCCCCACCACACCTGGCTTTTTTTTTTTTTTTTTTTTTGTATATGTAGTAGAGTCGGGGTTTCACTGTGTTGATCAGGCTGGTCTCGAACCCTTGACCTCAGGTAATCGACCTGCTTTGGCCTCCCGAAGTGCTGGGATTACAGGCTTGAGCCATTGTGCCCAGCTTTTTTTCTTTTTAAATGATCATTGTACTTCCCATCCCAGATTCTACCTGGGACGCTGAGTTTTTGATTATTTTACGTTCCGACCCTCTGCTTTCACCAGAGTTGTCCCCTTAGACGTTGAGTCCTCCTGGTGCTGTGTTTCTGTTCCTGTGAGGAGGTTTACTGGTCATGAGAGAACTGCCTCCGTCCGCACCGCCCAGCTAACTGGCTCAAGCAGGGTGTGCAGTGGCCCTTGCTTGTCACATGAATGCCAGGGATGTTATGGAAGCGGTGAGAAGGGTCATGCCAGCTGTCCTCACTGAGGCAGTTCTCCCCGTGCCACGCTTTCAGACTTACAGTTTCAGGGCAAAGCCTTACGCTTCGCAGGGCAAGCTATTAAACAAGCAGAAAATCTCAGCCTAGCGGTAACCCACAGTGACCTGTCGGTGAGCGCTGGTTGAATGGATAGATAGGTTCAGAAACTGAATTATATTGACAGGCCAGGTGCTGTGGCTCAGCCTGCAATCCCAGCACTTTGAGAGGCTGAGGCGGGTGGATCACTCGAGGTCAGGAGTTCAAGAGCAGCCTCGCCAACACGGTGAAATGATGTCTCCACTAAAAATACAAAAATTAGTTGGGCATAGTGGTGTGCGCCTGTAATTCACAGCTACTTGGGAGGCTGAGGCAGGAGAATCGCTTGAACCCAGGAGGCAGAGGTTGCAGTGAGCGGAGATCATGCCATTGCACTCCACCTGGGTGACTGGGTGAGACTCTGTCTCAGAAAATAAATAAATAAAAACAAAAACACAGTGAGTATTGACAAACACAAGGGCAAGGGGAGGGAAAATGCCCACTTTACCTGTTCCTTTCTGAGCTACGAATTCTCAGAGGTGAGCTGGGTGAAGGGCGCATGAGAGGTTTCTTCCTCCGAGGTGAGCTAGCTCCCAAGGCAGATCAGTGTTGCACGGCCATCGTGGGGTCGCACGGAACTGGATTCAAACCCTTGCCCTGACCCTTACCAGCAGAGAGGCCTTGTTCGTATAACCCAAGCTTTCGGGTGCTCAGTTCTCTCACTTAAAAATGGGGAGAATAATATCCTCTGCCAGGAGTACGGCGGAAAGAAATGAGATGGTGCCTAGAAAGCAGCTCCTGCATGATTTTCTCAGTGATGTCAACCCGCTTCTCCTGTGTGTCTCTCCAGTCCCTCTCCCCATTCACCTCTCAGCCGCCTGCCCGTGAGTCCCTTCTTGACTCAGTGCAGGCTCATCAGCACACAGTACTAGCCATGATGGCCATGGCTGACTGGCACTTTCTAGGTGCCAGGCACTGTTCTCAGTGCTTTCACCCACAGAACAGCTTTGTAAGTTCTGCTATCGTCTCCATTTGACTTGTGAGGAAACAGAAGCACAAAGAGGTTAAATAACTTGCCCATGGTCACATAGCTAGCTAGTGACAGAGTCGAGCTTCAAACCAGAGTCTGTGCCCACAGCAGCTAACCTGTGTGCTTTATTCATACATCTACTTACCTATAACTTATTTAGTCTCATAAGAACCCTGAGAAGTAAATGCTATTCTTATTCCCATTTTACAGATGAGGGTACTGAGGCAGAGGCAGGTTAGGGAATTGTTCATGGTCTCGCAGTTAGACTGAGTAGCGTTTCTTGATCGGCATTCAAGACATCTGGCTCTGGCTGGGTGCAGTGACTCATGCCTGTAATCTCAGCACTTTGGGACCCTGAGGCAGAAGGTCGCTTGAGGCCAGGAGTTTGAGACGAGCCTGGACAACATAGTAGACTGTGTCTCAAGCAAAACAAAACAAAAACCAAGTCTGGCCTTGGGGTTCAGGCTCTTTACTACTGCGCCATGTGACCCTGCATGCGCAGGCTCCAGAAATACTTGTTAAATTGGAGCAAAAATCATCAGAAAGTTGTTTTTTTTGTTTCCTGAGATGGAGTTTCACTCTTATTGCCCAGGCTGGAGTGCTGTGGCGCGATCTTGGCTCACCGCAACCTTCGCCTCCCGGGCTCAAGCGATTCTCCTGCCTCAGCCTCCTGAGTAGCTGGGATTACAGACACCCACCACCACGCCCAGCTAATTTTGTATTTTTAGTAGAGATGGGGTTTCTCCATGTTGGTCGGGCTGGTCTCAAACTCCTGACCTCAAGTGATTCACCCGCCTTGGCCTCCCAAACTGCTGGGATTACAGGCATGAGCCACCGCGTCCGGCCAAATCATCAGCAAGTTTTGCTAGGAGAGACAGCTTTTGCATAAACTCTCTGAATAATCTTTATCCAGTTAACATGCTTCCCTGATCTCAAATTTTTCCCCCAGAAAATGAGGGGATTTAAGTTCATATCAGTTAAGTGTAGGTTCAGTTACATGTAAGAGACAAGCCTAGAATAACAGTAGATTAAACAAGATAGTTGCTTGTTACGCTCTCACATGAAAACATGTCCTGAGAAATTCAAGTCAGTTTTAGTGTGGGGGTGCTCCACTGGGGACCCACCATCCTGTATGTGAGTGTGGGGGTGCCCCATTGGGGACCCGCCATCCTGTATGTGAGTGTGGGGGTGCCCCACTGGGGACTGACCATCCTGTATGTGAGTGTGGGGGTGCTCCACTGGGGACCCGTCATCCTGTATGTGAGCGTGGGGGTGCTCCACTGGGGACCCGTCATCCTGTATGTGAGTGTGGGGGTGCTCCACTGGGGACCCGTCATCCTGTATGTGAGTGGGGGGGTGCTCCACTGGGGACCCGCCATCCTGTGTGTGAGCGTGAGGGTGCTCCACTGGGGACCAGTCATCCTGTATGTGAGTGTGGTGGTGCTCCACTGGAGACCCGTCATCCTGTATGTGAGTGTGGGGGTGCTCCACTGGGGACCAGTCATCCTGTATGTGAGTGTGGGGGTGCTCCACTGGGGACCAGTCATCCTGTATGTGAGTGTGGGGGTGCCCCACTGGGGGCCCGCCATCCTGTATGTGAGTGTGGGGGTGCTCCACTGGGGGCCCGCCATCCTGTATGTGAGTGTGGGGGTGCTCCACTGGGGACCCGCCATCCTGTATGTGACTTCTACCCTCAAGGTCTCCTCATGGTTCCACATGTCTGCTGAAGCTCCAGCCGTCACAAGTTGTGGACTGGCCAAAGGAGGAAAAACAGAAGGGCTGTTGAAGGCAGGCCACACAGGTGCTTGAGCTGCCTTCACCCAGCCTTTTCAGAAGGCCCTCAGGAGCTTATCACTTCTCCTGCTTTTGCCAAAACTCAGTCACATGCTCCCACCTAGCCAGAAAGGAAGCTTTGACATAGGGCTGTTTATTCCAGGCAGAAGTGCTCAGCAGAAGCTGGAGGTTCTGTTAGAAAGAAGGGGAGGCTGAATTCGGGAAGAGTCGGCCAGCAGTCTGTGGGAGGGCTAGAACCCCTTCTGCTCTAGGTATTCCTTGGCTCTCTCTGCTGCACCCAGCTGGGGCCGCTTCTGCTGCCCTCAGAGGTGCCAGAAAAGGTGCTGGGGGCTAAACTGATTTCCTGAACCTGCACATGGCCTTGGGGCTCCTATTACTCGCTGACTGTGCTCCGCAGAGCTCTGCAGAGTGTAGTCTCCGAGGCCTGCCAGGCCTGCTCCCTGCTGACCTCCCCTCCTCACCCCTCCTTCCCCATGCTGTCCCTATGTTCCCATGATGCTGACCCCCTTGCTGTTCTTCAGACATGCAAGACTTCTGAAGCCTCTGTGCCTTTACCCACCCTCCTCCTCCTGTCTGGAAACCGCCTCCTCTCTTGTCTGCCTGAAGAATTTATCCTTGTGTTGGATTCCCACCCTACCCACACTCTCATAGTATCTGGGGGTTTGATAAGGACACTTATTAGTTGGGCACAGTGGTCCCTGCCTGTAATTCCAGGGATTACAGGGAGTCTGAGGCAGGCGGATTGCTTCAGCCTAGGAGTTTGTCCAGCCTGGGCAACATGGTGAAACTCTGTACAAAAAAATGCAAAGATTAGCTTGGCGTGGTGGCACATGCCTATAGTCCCAGCTACTAGGGAGGCTAAGGTGGGAGGATCACTTGAAGCCAGGAAGCTGGGGCTACAGTGAGCCCTGAGCATGCCACTGCATTCCAGCCTGGGTGACAGTGAGACCCTGTCTCACGGAGAAAACAATAGCAAAATAACAAAAACCACTTGTCACACTGAGGAGTACGGTCTACTTCTGTGTCTACCTCGCAGGGCCCCTGAGTACAAAGACCTACCCCCCAGTGCCTGGGTGGGGCCTGCCTGAGAGGAGACCCCTACATACTCTTGAGTGGTGTGGCATGGCAACCAACCGAAGGCTGTGTGGGAAGGGACTGGCTGGCAGGAAAATACCTGGGAAAGATCCCCTGTGAGATCACTGGCCTTCCCAGGGGACTGGGCAATGACTCATCTCACACCCGCTGGTTGGAGGGGAGCCAAAACCTCCCAAGGCCTCTTCATGCAAATTTCCATCTAGTGGAGTCCAAGCAATGGGTCAAGGGCCTGGGGTGCTTGTTTGCTGATTCTCCTGAATTCTAGAGAAGAGAGGCTGGGGTGGGGTGGGGTGGGTGGGCGTGGGCAGATGAGTGTGTGAACACCAGCGTACATTCTGCAAATAGAGGGAGAGTGGAGACCAAGTCTGAACTGCACCTGCCTTTGCCTTTTTTTTTTTTTTTTTTTTTTTAAGACGGAGTCTCCCTCTGTCGCCCAGGCTGGCGTGCCTTGGCGCGATCTCGGCTCACTGCAACCTCCGCCTCCCTGGTTCAAGCGATTCTCCTGCCTCAGCCTCCCAAGTAGCTGGGACTACAGGCATGCACCACCATGCCTGGCTAATTATTATATTTTTAGTAGAGACAGGGTTTCACCATGTTGGCCAGGATGGTCTCGATCTCTTGACCTCGTGATCCGCCTGCCTCGGCCTCCCAAAGTGCGGGATTACAGGCCGCCCACCACCCACTTTCTAGGCCTCAGACAGACCTGTGACCTTGACTAAACCTCTGCAGGGCTAAACATCTCCTTTAAAAACTGTGACCCAGTTTTGACAGAAATCAGTCATGTATGTGTGGTCATATACATAGCCCATGTGTGTGGTCATGCACATACATAAAGTGGCTCATACGGACTTTCTGAGCTACTTTACCATGCAGAGCAGCCCTACCCCTGTCGAATCACCTGCCTGTCTTTTATCCCCAACACTCCTACAGGGAGAGGAGAGGCGAGGAGGGCCAGCAGAGGGAAGGCGAGGGGGTGAGAACTGCACTCCTCTGACAGGTTCAGTCTGTAACACCCGTGAACTTGGCACATGTGTCTGAGCCATCTGCCAGCCCAGCCTTCTGCCCACCACCCAGAGACATACCTATGCCTACACACCGTATCCAGACATCTCAACTCCCATCACCTCCAGCCACCCACCGACGCTTCCTACATAGCAGGCACACCTTGACCAGGCACCATGTATCTTCTTGACTAGTTTAGGATGCTGTTCACTTGTGAACAACTTTTAAGTGCTTCTTTTATTTATTTGAGTTCAGTCATCACCACGAGAGAAGAGTTCTAGTTGCATCTTGAGGAAGGCTTTTTTCTTCAAAGGGTTCAATACTCAGTTTAGGAAATTGTACTCAGTTGAGAAGATTCTCTATTGCTTATAAACACCAGCCATACACACTAGGATTTTAGCAGAGATATAATCACCTCCCCAAGAGAACAACTGACTAGTGATTTCTAGTCTTCTGGAGTTCTCTGCAGCCATCTTTACTTTCACCACGAGTGAGTCCTGGAAGACACATTTGAGAGTGAATTCTCTTTCTCCATAGCAATAGTGTGAACCTAAAGAGACTCTTGTTGGGGTTTGACCCAAGAACCAGCAATGCAGGTTTTGCCCAAATGAATGGCTCAAATAAATCTTCAGCAACACTCAACCTCCATTATAATCTCGAAGTGAAAAAAATGTTCTCCAAGCTCCACGACATTTGTATAAAGGTTCTACATGTAGGGATTTCACAAAAGTTTGCAAAGTAAACCTATAGCCCATCAAACCTCCAACTCTCAAGTATCATGCATTTCATTTGTCCAAATGAATACTTTAGATTCAAGAAAAGACTCTTTAATAATGATCTCAAATAACTTCATGTCACTAATAACAATCGGTCTTTTTAAAAGGTTTTTAAGGCAGTGTGAACTACTGCGTTTGCCTTTCCTATTTTGCTTTACAGAAGTAATTGACGGGTTTTACTACTGGGCTTAAAGTTAGAACTTGTCTGGAAAAGAATCCCCGTTTCAGCCCATGAACTTCTGAGATCCTCACCAAGGATCATCATTATGTGATTTTCGTGAATTGGGGTCACTGGAGGGCACCCTCCTATTCCTCTCCCCTCTGCTTTTGCGTCTTCTCTCACCGTTCTTCCCTGAGACACTCCACCTCCACCATCCCTCGAATCCAAGGGCCAGCTTTGACACAGATGCACAAGTGCCCGAGTCTCAGCCCCAGCTTCCACTGCTTGTGTCATGATGGTCCAATGGCCGAAATCCTCCAAGCCTGAGTTTCCTCATTTGAAAGATGGATGAAGTGGTACCCACCAAAGGGTTTTTGGGAGAACTTGGTAAACGATGACCCTTGGCCTGAGGCCTTCCATGTAGTAAGCGTCCAGTAACTTGGAATTTTTACTGTTACTAATATGAGAAAAGTAACCACTTTGAAATGTATCGAATGGAGGAGGGAGATAGAAAAGGCAGGGATAAATTATTTTAATTGTTTATGAACTTTGGGACTTTGTAAATATTAGCATGGCGTGATCTCCTTTCCCTTACTCTGTGTTTTCCCAAGTCCCAGCCCAGCACAGGACAGCTCCAGCTCTCCTGAGTGTCTATGGGTAAACACAGAGAAACCACGAAATGGAAGGGACACAGCCATCTCTCAGTGTGCCTGACCATAGACTCCTAAAGACATCATCTGTTTTTGTTGTTGTTGTTATTTTGAGATGGAGTTTTGCTCTTGTTGGCCAGGCTGCAGTACAATGGCATAATCTCAGCTCACTGCAACCTCTTGTCTCCCGGGTTCAAGCCATTCTCCTGCCTCAGCCTCCCGAGTAGCTGGGATTATAGGTGCACACTACCAAGCCTAGCTAATTTTTGTATTTTTAGTACAGACGGGGTTTTACCATGTCAGCCAGGCTGCTCTCGAACTCCTGACCTCAGGTGATCAGCCCACCTTGGCCTCTCAGAGTGCTGGGATTACTGATGTGAGCCACCGTCATCTGTGTTTTGTTCACTTTTCTGGATCCGTGTGTGCCTGAAAGAAGGCCAGGGTAGACTTATTCTAGTTGGAAAAGAACCAGAGGCCTTCTGCCCTTAAGGAGAGGCTCTGGAGAGAGTCTCTGACAACAGTAGATGCTGTCTGTGTGCTTAATGGTCCATGAAGAGTTTTACTTAACTCATTTGAGCCTTACAATAATCCTAAAAGGCCTACAATTAACACATTCAGTCATTTATTTGTTCGGCCCATATTTACTGAACTCTGTCTCTGCAAGGCACTGGTGGTGAAAACACCACACACAGTTCTCACCTTCAGAGTACTCTGAAGCTACGGGGAAAGATCCACAACCCACAAATAAACCAAGAAGCAAATATTTCATCAGGGAGAATATTTGGCTGGTACATACCGGCCAGGCTGATTGTGAAGTGTTTGAATGCCATCCCCATATCTCATTACAAGTTGTAATTAACGCTGCGAAAGCCACGAATTTAACACTGTAGTGGAGAATCGTGGATATGAGGACCTATTTTTTATGAGGAGGACAGATGCCCTGAGGAGCTGACGTGGAAGCCAGAGCCCAAAGGGCAACTTTCTGGAATATCAGAGCAGCCAGGTCTTTGCTTTCTTGGTTGAGAAAGACTGGGCCACTCCAAAAGTTAAGTAAGAAAATGACAGCAATTGGTCTATATTGAGAAAATAGCAGGTGACAAGATTTAAAAAAAAAAAATGAAAAGGATTCTATTGTGAAAAGATGAGTCTCCAGTCATTGGGAACATTTAAGGCTCCATTTGATGAACACATGGCAAAGATCTGTAGGGATAATTTAGACATCAGATTAGGGTTCAGGGCCGGGCACAGTGGCTCACGCCTGTAATCCCAGCACTTTGGGAGGCCGAGGCAGGCAGAGCACAAGATCAGGAGTTCGAGACCAGCCTGGACAACATGGTGAAACCCATCTCTACTAAAAATACAAAAATTAGCCAGGCATGTTGGCTCACATCTGTCATCCCAGCTACTCACGAGGCTGAGGCAGGAGAATCGCTTGACCCTGGGAGGCAGAGGTTGCAGTGAGCCGAGATCGCACCACTGCACTCCAGCCTGGGTGACAAAGTGAGACTCTGTCTCAAAAAAATGAAAATAAAAAGATTAGGGTTTGGACTAGAGGAGTTTTAAGACCCTTTTCGAACCTGGGATTATATGATTCTATGAAAAGCGTATAACTCTATAAAGCTTTCTTACCATTATTCATGCTGCCCAGCTTTATCAGGTCACGCAGCAGCTGTTTATCCAGGGACACTATTTTATGTCAACTGTCTGGACTCACATTTGAAGGAGGAGGATGAAGAGGCATTGACACTTAGATATCTAGCTGAGCACGATTGCTTTGGTGTGTATTCGTACCACACCCCACACAGGCAAAGGGGCTGGGTGCAGAAGAATGTCTGTGGGACAGTCATCACCCTGTAGAAGACATGGATACAACCAGAACATGACCACTGCGGCCTAGTGGTAGACTCTTTGGTAATGTTTGCTTCATTGTCATACCCTTGTAAACTTCGCCCAACCATAAAAATATGCACGTTAGGGTTTTTTTACGAACAAATATTAAGATGGGGATGGGAGAGGGACCTTGTAAGCAACTGGTTAGTGTTTTTAACACTTTCGTCTCCTGATTTTCAGTAATTTTGCAGGATGGCAGTCAAATGAGAGCAAAGGCATTTCCGGAAACCAGAGATTATTCTCAGCCCACTACAGCAGCGACAGTACAGGACACAGCGAAACCTGTCCTGCAGCCAGCTAACCTAGCACCTCCCCAAACCTTAGCAGCAAGGCTAATGGACAGTCACATCACCTCTCAAATAGCGCCCACAGTGAAAACCCCAACAACCACCCAGGTAACTACAAAGAGCACCGCAACCGCCAGCCCAATTATCCACACCCTGCTCACAACCCAGGGCATACCCAACAACTCACACATGGCGGCTCCAGTTACTGAAGCATCGGTTGGCCTCCGCTCAGCGCCTCATTCGCAGCCAGCCACCATCACCCCACCAGCTCATACAACCGGAACCAGTTCATCAACTGTCAGCCACACAACTAGGAACGCCACTGAACCCAGTAACCAGACCATCCTTCCAGAAACTTTACCCACGACACCACGCACAAGCACAGGCGGTCAGAAGCCCATTCCACCTACCCATGCCCCAGGCACAACTGCGGCCGCACAGAATACCACTGGGACAGCCTCGCCTGTCTCCACCGTTCCTGCACCCACCCTCACCCCTCAGCCAACGTCAGCCAAGACTGGAACTTACCAGGTTCTGAATGGAAGCAGGCTCTGTATAAAAGCAGAGATGGGGATACAGCTGATCATTCAAGACAAGGAGTCGGTAAGTGGGGGCCACAGGACTACAACTCTGTCTTCAGAAAGTCTGAGTGGAGTTTGCCTTGCTAGGAATGAGCGTTCCCCACATCCCGTGTCTTTAAATGAAGCAAATCGCTGTGAGCTCATTAAAAGGTGCTCCATTAAAAGGTCATTGTGTTTTAGGATATACATGGAGATAGAAACTAATTTTCTTTCTTCTTTTTTTTTTAAATATAAAGACAGGGTTTCACCATGTGGGTCAGGCTGGTCTTGAACTCCCAACCTCAGGTGATCCGCCTGCCTTGGCCTCCAAAGTGCTTGGATTACAGGCGTGAGCCACCACGCCCGGCCAGAAACTAATTTTCTATTTTCTGTTTGGAGAGAGGAAGGCAAACAAATAGGTAAATATTCACACCCCTCACTTTTAGCCAACATGGGCAGAGTGTCCTGGAAGATTCAGCTTTGATCTGAGCCCCTCCCTACCACTCCAGGATTTACAAGCCTCATACCCTTTCCTGTGAAATGAGAGCTTTAAGTCAGATGGTCCCTATGGCTCCAGGCATTATTAAGTGACATTAATATGGAAATCCACATTAACAAGAAGACAGAGAGGGAGAGGGGTTGTGAGTACTCGATGTACTAAAGGAATCACTAAAACAATATTTTCTTTGTCTGCAAACTTTAATGATTTTAGATGAAACTTCCACATCCAGGTTGTCATTTGACACAAAAGTAACTTACAGAGCAAAGCTTTCCCTATAGTATCGTTTAACATGTTGGACTTAATAAAAATTCCATGCCGTTTCTCAGGAATATACCTGCCATCAATTATTTACAAAGGAACTCCTCTTTGTGGGAGAATTCCTCCTTTTTTTTGAGACGGAGACTCGCTCTGTCACCCAGGCTGGAATGCAGTGAGTGGCGTGATCTCAGCTCACTGCAACCTCCGTCTCCTGGGTCCAAGCAATTCTCCTGCCTCAGCCTCCCGAGTAGCTGGGATTACAGGCGCCTGCCACCATGCCCGGCTAATTTTTTGTATTTTTAGTAGAGACGGGGTTTCACCATCTTGGCCAGGCTAGTCTTGAACTCCTGACCTCAGGTGATCCACCCACCTCAGCCTCCCAAAGTGCTGGGATTACAGGCGTGAGCCACCATGCCCGGCTAGAACTCCTCTTTAAGAAAGCTTTCCAACAGAACAGTTTGGAGATGAGAGGTGCTGTCTGGGTACTCTGCAGTTCTCCAGTGAATACTCAGCTTTAAGTTCCAGGCTCACGTACTAGCCTGTGCTCTGGTTCTCTAGCTAGCGTTTTCTTCTGCCTCTCACTTAGCTAATCTATCTTACTTGGTTTAGGTTTTTTCGCCTCGGAGATACTTCAACATTGACCCCAACGCAACTCAAGCCTCTGGGAACTGTGGCACCCGAAAATCCAACCTTTTGTTGAATTTTCAGGGTGGATTTGTGAATTTCACATTTACCAAGGTGAGGCCTGAGCTCCTTTGCACAAACTGAATCTAGCATAGCTTTCCCTCATCCTGGGCCTGGGGGTGCAACCTCACACTTCAGTTTGAGATCTTTGTTGATAAGAGTGAGGCTCTTGGGAATGGAGAGGAGGGAGTGTCGACATCTTGTATTTGCCTTCTTCCCCCTTCAGCTTCTTCCGTGCAGCCCAAGAAGGGTTTCAGGGCCTGTTAGGGGAGACTTGGCCTCTGAGGAACTTAAGCACCCCTGCCCTTTGCAAACTAGCCAAAGGAGGAAGTGCTGCAGATGAATAAACCTGCAGAAATTCCTAGTGGACGCCAGAGGAACAGGGTTATTCAAAAACCAAAATCAAATGCCAGAACAGGTTCTTTCCAACCACAGCAGGCAGAATTCAGGGCAGGACCAGGCACTGAGTTTCCCAGACCGTACCCTGGAAGGGGCAGACAGTGAAGCAACGTGGACAGGGACTGAGGTCAGAGAGTCTCACTGCAGATTTGGCTCTGTCGCTTGCTCTCGTTGTGATATTGCGCAGGCGACTTCACCTGCCTGGGCTTTATTTTATCATTTGAAAAATGGAGGAAAGGACTTAGACTTTGCCTCCATAAAGAGCACGCCCCGTACATGGGAAGCGGTGGACACTCAAGAGGCACAGCTGCAGCTGCGGCGATTGAAATGGGCAAATGTCTCGCGGACCAGAGGGGGCTGGGCTGGTCCTCGCACTCCAGGGAGAGACTTGCCCCTGCTCGCCCGAGCGTGTCCTTCAGATAGCCCCAGGAAGAGCTGGGAGGAGGCACTGAGAGGCACCTTGCAGCTGGGATTAGCTGCAGGATCTGGGGGAGCTGTGGCTTGTTTCCCGGTCTGTAAGATGGAAATAATTACATCTATTAGTAGGAACTTTGGGAGGATTAGAATGGGGTGTGTAAACTGTCTAGCATAGCATATAACAACGCTCATTGAAGGGTGGTGAGTTTGATTGCTGTCGTGATTGACTTGGTCTCAAAGGCTTTATTCTCCTGGTGCAGACTAAGGTAGAGTTTGCCCTTGAGAAATCAGTGGTTTCCTTTTGGGACCAAGTGAGAAAGACACAATCCTTCATACGTAACCCCTCAGACCAAATGGGGAAGACATTCAGGGCAGAATGACTGCTCTATCCCTGGAAAATTGAAGTTAAACTATAGAGATGACAAGAATTTCTTTCTTTTTTTTTTTTTTGAGACGTTGTTTCGCTTTTGTTGCCCAGGCTGGAGTACAATGGCACGATCTCGGCTCACTGCAACCTCTGCCTCCCGGGTTCAAGCGATTCTCCTGCCTCAGCCTCCCACATAGCTGAGATTACAGGCGTGAACCACCACACCCGGCTAATTTTATATTTTTAGTAGAGACGGGGCTTTATCATGTTGGTCAGGCTGGTCTTGAACTCCTGACCTCAAGTGATCTGCCCGCCTCGGCCTCCCAAATTGCTGGGATTACAGGTATGAGCCATTGCACCTGGCCCAAGAATTCCTTTAAAAGTCACTGGGCTGGATACAGTGGTGCGAGAATCACTTGAGGCCAGGAGTTTGAGACCAGCCTGGGAAATATATCAAGATCCTGCATCTACCAAAGGAAACAAAATAAAATTATAAAATTAGCTGGGCGTGGTAGCACATGCTCATAGCCCTACTCAGGAGGCTGAGGTGGGAGGATTGCTTGAGCCCAGGAGGTCAAGGCTGCAGTGAGCAATGATTGCACTATTGCTCGCCAAAAAAAAAAAAAAAAAAATCACTTTGGCAAAATAGCAGAGGATACAGACGCCGGCATTTATGCTTTGGTTCAGGGCTCAGTTACAGCCAGGCCACTGCCCACTGCCCATGTGACTAATTGCCTGATGGAAGGCACCAACAAACGTCAGTGTTTATGGCACACAAGGGCAGCTGCTGCCGGGGTGAGGCAGACCTGCAAACAGAGGTTTCTTTGACATTCTCAGCCTCTCTTTTTGTTACTTTCTTCTGTCTCTTGATGTTGCTGCTTTCTCAACCAGCATCTCTCACCAGCAACAGTATTAACATTTGAGGCCAGTTAAGTCTTTGTGTGGGGACTGCCTTGTGCCTTGGAAACTGTTTAGCCACATTTCTGGCTTCTGTCTACAAGATGCCAAGAGCAACTGCCCACTCCCAGTCTGACAACTCCGAATGTCTGCAGACATCATCAGATGTCTCCTGGGGGGTCCAAAGTCATCTGAGGTTGAAAACCATGGCTCTGGAGAAAAAGACAACCTTAGAAAATACAAGTTTATTCATGATGATATAATAGATGTCATGAGAGCCAAGTTGTAGAATGATAAATGGATGTTGATCAGGCCTGATTTATCAACCCATTTATTAGTAAGAATTTACTGAGCACCAACCTTGTCCCTAACAATGAACTTGGCTATGAAAGAAACATAATAGAAATATAGGCTATGGTTCCAGCTTTCAATTTGTAGGTTTTTGTTTTTGAAATGGGGTTTTGCTCTTGTTGCTGAGGCTCGAGAGCAATGGCATGATCTCAGCTCGCTGCAACCTCTGCCTCCTGGGTTCAAGAGATTCTCCTGTCTCAGCTTCCCAAGTAGCTGAGATTACAAGCAAGCGCCACCGCGCCCAGCTTATTTTAGTATTTCTTAGTTGAGACGGGGTTTCACCATGTTGGCCAGGCTGGTCTCACGCCCAGCTAATTTTAGTATTTCTTAGTTGAGATGGGGCTTCACCATGTTGGCCAGGCTGGTCTCAAACTCATGAGCTCAAGTGATCCACCCACCTCGGCCTCTCAAAGTGCTTTGATTACAGGCATTAGCCACTGTACCCGGCCCAATTTGTAGTTTTTTAATTGAAATGCCACCAATGACAACAACACAAAATCAGTCCCTTGTCCTTGTTGTTCAATCAAGACAAATTATCGATAGTGTTTGCTTTGTGACCGTGGACAGGCTGGTCGTGATCTCTGAGCCTCAGTCCCTCTTCTATAAGACAGGGCCAACGAGTACTTACTTTGCTGAGCTGTCTTACGAGAGAGCTAAGCTGAAGTATGTAAAGATATTCAGTGTGTTATTTGGCCCCTAGTGGGGTCAGGAGAGGTGGATTTCCTTTCTTTTTTCCCTCAGTTTTTCTTTTTCTTTTCTTTTCTTTCTTTTTTTTTTTTGAGATGGAGTCTCCCTCTGTAGCCCAGGCTGGAGTGCAGTGGCGCGATCTCAGCTCTAATTTTTGTATTTTTTAGTAGAGACGGGTTTCACCATGTTGGCCAGTCTGGTCTTGAACTCCTGACCTCATGATCCGCCTGCCTTGGCCTCCCAAAATGCTGGGATTACAGGTGTGAGCCACCACACCTGGCCTCTGTTTCATTTTTTAGAGAATTGAAAAACATTTTTAGAAAACTTAAAAACATTTCCCTGTCCGTGTCTCCTCTGGTGAGGGGGACATGCTAAAGCTGTTAGGACCGTTCAAGTTCAAGATAGCATTCATCTCTCCCCCACCTCCCTGGGACATCCTTCCTGGTGGGATAGCTGCTTTTAACACATCCTTCCGTAACTGTGGCCTGTGCTCAGCACCATCCCTTTCTCCTCCACGCCTTTGGCTGGCAGCTCTAGGTCTCCAGCCCTGGCTTGCAACGTAGGAAAATTAAACATCACGAGAGGCAAGGTGCCAGGGTCGGGCAGGGCACTGGCCAGCTGAGGTCTTGGAATCAATGCTGTAGACCCACCTGGTGTTTCCCAGAGCTTTTTTTTTTTTTTTTGAGCCAGGCCTTCCCTCTGGCACCCAGGCTAAAGTGTGGTGGCACGATCGTAGCTCACTGCAGCCTCGACCTCCTGGACTCAAGTGATCCTCCCACAGTAGATGGGACTACAAGTACATGCCATCATGCTCAGCTAATTTTTGTATTCTTTGTAGAGCTGAGTTTTCATCTGTTGCTCAGCCTGGTCTCCAGAGCCTTTGAGGGGCGTTTGGAACCCTCTTGGCCTATGGGCTGGGCTTCTGAGGACCATAACCAGTGTTCAAGTGTTAACACCCTCAGAGCGCACCACTTAGAACTCCCGCAGTCATCTGTACTTCCCATGCCCTGTTTCCCCTGGTACTTTTCCCTCTGCCTGGAACGCCCCTCCCGCCCCTCAGCCCCATTAGCATTCATCCTTAAAATAACTCAAATATCACCCTGTAAAGTTCCCCCTTCCCTACTTCCACGTCAGGTAAAATGAGAGACTTCCTTCTCTTAGTTCCCTGAGTTTGTTCATTGTTCCTCAACATTCATCAATGCACTGGTCACACATTTTGCCATCCCCAGGGCAAAGTCTATGGCTCATTCACATCGTCCTCTAGTGCCCGCCCCAACTCTGTATACAGTATATCTTTAGCAAACATCTGATGAACAAATGAATCCAGGAAAGAGAAAATCTACATTTTGCAGAGAACTCTGGGTCAGAGTGCCAAAAAGTAGATCACAGGTTCCTTTTGCTGGGCCCAGAACAAAGCTTCCTGATTTAGTACAATGTTGAGCAAAAACGGCATGATTGATGCTGAAGACAAAATTCATATCCTGAACATCTGGGACAACTTCCATGGTGTGTTTTGCAGAAGTGGATGGGGGGACCTCAGGCTCCCACGTCATTGGCATGCTGGCATCCTGGGCAGGATGAATTGGCTGGTTGGTGCCAGACCCCCGTATGTCTGTACGAAGGCAGACATGTTGGTGGACCCTCAGTTTTGCTAAGGAGGATGTTAAGGTTCCTCAACGGATTAACAAAGGACCACAGAGCCCAAAATATTTACAGAAAAAGTTCGCTAAAGACGATTCCATTTCCTTTAAGATCATCCTGTAACACGTCAACTCTACAAAGCAAAGTGGCACAATTGTCTAATCAAGGCCCATTCCATAGGATAAGTTACGTAAAACTTGGGATCTTTTTTTTTCTGGGAAAGAAACATTTAATAGGGACTTATGAACAGAAGCCATGTCTGTCTTGAATGGTGGTGAGACAAAATGGTATATCCCCACGCCATGAATACCAGATGGAAAGGATGATTCAAAGGGATGTGTAGGACAACTGAAGTATGATACTGTCAAGTCAAACTTGGAATCTTAAGAAAACTAAATATCCCCCTGCCTTTCTGTTTACATGAATCCACCTAACAGATACTTTTCCTTTATCCTAAAGATAGACATCATGGCTGGACGTAGCAGCTCATACCTCAAGCCTTATTCCTTGTAATCCTGACACTTGGAGAGGCCAAGCAGGGAGGATCTCTTGAGGCCAGGAGTTCAAGACTAGCCTGGGCATCATAGTGAGACCCCATCTCTATAAAAAACTTTTTTAAAAAAATTAGCTGGCTGTGTATGCTTATAGTCCCAGCTACTTGGGAGGCTCAGGCAGGAGAATCACGTGAGCCCAGCAGGTTGAGGCTGCAGTGAGCAAAGATCTTGCCACTGCACACCAACCTGGGTGACAGAGGGAGACTCCAACTCAAAAAAAAAAAAAAATTAGCTAGACATCAGCTTAGTTCTAGTTAACATTTGACTAATTTTGACTCAGCCAAAATGGAAAGAAATCTGAGTACAGGTTCCAGACTCTGTCCTGCGTGTCAGTAAGATGAACTCGCCATAACTGTGTGCACTCTGCTTGTGGAAGGCCTCGTTGTTTGATCAGCCCCAGAAAGCAGAGATTCTTGTGGAACAGCAGCGGCCTTGCCTGTCAGGGACGGTTCACGGGTGTTCAGCCTGTGCATTCGGAAGGGCTCATGCTGGTTTTCATGCTTTGCTGCTGCCGGATGAGCTTCTTGGTTTTTGAACAAGTGGCCCTGCACTTTCATTCTGTACTAAGCCCCCAAAATTCATTCCGTAGCCGGTCCTGCTGCCCATCAGTGGCTACAGGCTGCAGCTGCATTTCAGGGAATGCGAGAGTCAATTCTCACATAGTGAATTTTTGTTCTGTACCCACACATCCCATGGAGGAAAATGTAGGGAAGGCTCTTGCTTTGTCTCACCTACAAACTATGCATCTGAGGTAGATGCTTTCACTCTTCTGAGTCTCTTTGTTCTCAGCTGTAAAATGGTCTGATAATACTGAATCTGTCTCAGGGAGTTGTTGTAAGGATCAAATGAGCCAATAGCAGTGAAAGCACGCGCGTGGCGAATTGTGAAACCCTCACAGAAATGCCAGTCATGTTTTTCCTTCGGTGGGACGGATCAGGGAGATACCACAGGGAAGGGAAGATTCCAGGAGGCCTCTGAGGAGTCAGCTGACCTCATCACTGTTCCGCCACTCCTCAAATCAGTCTCACAGTGTCGCCTGAGCCATTTCCAAAAACAAAGCTGTGCTTATGTCACTGCCCTGCTTAAAACCCTTCAGTAGGTCCTCCTTGCCTTTAGGGATGGGGAGGGGTTCTTGTAACCCTGACTGTGGACCCTGAAGTATAAGTGTCTCTTCTATTAAAAGAGGCTCCAAATTAAAAAAAAGTTGCCCTTAATAAATGGTATGTAAAAGCAACACAAAGATGGTATTACAAGAGAGGTTTCTCCCTAAAGTAAATGGAGGTTCCAAGGGCATCGTTCCACTTGCCTTGAAGACCTAAGAGACTGAGCACCTTGAAGGAGGCAAGCAGGTCCTCTCCCAGGACCTAGAGCGATGCCTGGCATGGGGTGGTTAAAGGCTAGACTCGGAGGCCGGCAGAGCTGGAAGTCATATCTTCCCCTGCCACCTCTTAGAGCTGTGACCTGGAGCAAGTAACCCAGCCTCATTTTCTCTCATGGTTGTGGTGAGATTTAAATAAGGCAAGTGCATGGAAGTGCCTGAGACAGCACCCAACACAATGTAAGAAGCTGGTGTGATAGGTGCTGTTCAAGGAACAGTAGGATCTAGAGCTCAGTGTGTCAGTATCAATGACCTTACTACAACCGTTTGTATTTATGGAACCCTTTGATTGTGTAATGAATCAACATTTTTTCCACTAATCATATACAAATGAACTCTAATGTGGTCAATATTAGTATTGTTAAGTTTCTCTAATGACTGTATTTGAAACTTCTAAAAGTAACTCTGTTTCAGGTTCTGATTTGGGTTGCTCTGTCATTTGTGCACCTCTTACTCGTAGCTAGTTTTCTAATGAATGTTTAAAACACTGTGGATCACCTCAATTAAAAAATAGAAACTCCCTTTTCAGCTTACCTTTCTATACCCCAAATCAGTTCCCTTGAAGGTTTCATTCCCTTTGGTTTTATAGGGCTGTTTTGTAGTTTGTTTTTGTTTTTATGGGAAGATAACTCCTAGATGAAATGTGGGGGCGCTGCTTTGTGTTTAAAATACAACCGCTTGGGGTTCTCTTCTAGAGAATACCCAGGCTTCTCAGGGTAAGGCATTTCTTCCCATAATCCCTTTCAGTGGCCCCAGTTAGTCATTTTGAAGATATAGACCCATTAATCTGTGTAAAGCCACTACACCCTACATAGGAACAAGCACACACCATTTTGTATACATTATTTTTCCCAGAGGGGTTACGGACCCTGTGAGGTCCACCCATGGTATTCTTAAGGATGAGCCTTCTAAGCCAGATGGATGGCCTTAAAAATGAAAGGATGAGTGGCCTCAGGGTAAGAATTCCTACCCTTAGGCAGTAATTGCTAGTAAAAGCTTAATATATGCTCCTCCTGCTCCTCCGCCTTCCCGATGGACTTGCATTTTAATAGGGAGAAGTTTGGCCCAGCTGAAGGGACTCAAATTGTACTGGAAGAATTTGAATATCAGGCCCTAGCAACTAGTATGCCGTAGTGAAATTGGGGGCCAGGGGAAAACTGTTAATTATTATTTATTTATTTTGTGGTATGTTTACTTTTTTGGAATTTTCATAATTTTCTATTATGACCCAGTACCAAGTACCTCCCAAGCCCTTATATCTAGATTTAACAGCTGGAATCCTGAACAAAATCTGTAAACCAAGATTCTAAACATATGAATAGAGATTACCCAAAGGTTAACCCCCTGCTGTTTTACAGGATGAAGAATCCTATTATATCAGTGAAGTGGGAGCCTATCTGACTGTCTCAGATCCAGGTCAGTATGTACAGAATGACTGCTCTACCAGCAATGATGCTGTTTCTGGTTAGCTCACTGTTCATCCCTTTGAATCTGCTCATGTTTGATGCTGCTTTTTTTTTTTTTTTTT
>CAUYQU010078159.1:0-14150 GCA_963574635.1 Cheracebus regulus | reverse complement strand
ATCGAGACCATCCTGGCCAACATGGTGAAACCCTGTCTCTACTAAAAACACAAAAAAATTAGCCGGGCGTGGTGGTGGGTGCCTGTAACCCCAGCTACTCAGGAGGCTGAGGCAGGAGAATCGCTTGAACCCGGGAGGCGGAGGTTGTAGTGAGCTGAGATCATGCCACTGCACTCCAGCCTGGAGACAGAGTGAGACCCTGTCTCAAAAAAAAAAAAAAAATCCCAGCACTTTGGGAGGCCGAGGCGGGTGGATCACGAGGTCAAGAGATTGAGACCATCCTGGCCAACAGGGTGAAACCCCCTCTCTACTAAAAGTACAAAAAATTAGCCGGGCATGGTTGCACATGCCTGTGGTCCCAGCTACTCGGGAGGCTGAGGCAGGAGAATCGCTTGAAACTGGAAAACGGAAGTCGCAATGAGCCGGGATCGAGCCACTGCACTGCAGCCTGGCGATAGATCGAGACTCTGTCTTAAAAAAAAAAAAAATTAGCCATTCGGTTTCCAGAGCCAGGGGCTTTGGCAGAAGAAGGAAGGTCTGGTGGGGCATGCTGGGTCATGCCTGTAATCCCAGCTGAGGCGGGCAGATCACCTGTCGGGAGTTCAAGGCTAGCCTGGGCAACATGGTGAAGCCTCGTCTCTACTAAAAATACAAAAATTAGCCAGGCATGGTGGCGGGCATCTGTAGTCCCAGCTACTCAGGAGGCTGAGGCAGGAGAATCCCCTGAACCCAGGAGGCGAAGGCTGCTGTGAGCCGAGATCACGCCGCTGCATTCCAGCCTGGGCGACAGAGCGTGACTCTTTCTCAAAAATGAAACCAAGAAAAAGGAAGGAAGGTCTGGGGTGGACAGTGGCAGACGGAGGATGGGTGCCACCGCGTGCGCTCGTGGCCAAGGCAGGGGAGGGGCTGGCCCCCAGGGTCCGCAAAACACCTGCCGGAAAGGGTTTGGAATCAGCACTTCACAGACCCCAAGAACCTGGAATCACGGACTCTTGGCTGCGGGGAATGATGGCTCTTCCCCGAGCAGGGAGCGTGGCTGGTGTTGAATGGCTCTAGGCTGATTACGGAGGACTTAGTGCATGCCAAGCCCCGCAGGGACCCAGACAGCCTCAGGCCCTCCACAGCCTTCCTGGTGAAGGAGGCAAACAGGGACTCGCACAAACTCCGGGGGAACATACTCCCCTCCAGACACACTGTGGGCCCGGCGCGGTGGCTCACGCCTGTCATCGCAGCGCTTTGTGGGAGGCCGAGGCGGGTGGATCACTTGAAGTCAGGAGTTCGAGACCAGCCTGGCCAACATGGAGTGAAACCCCATCTCTACTAAAAATATAAAAATTAGCCAGGCATGGTGGCGGGTACCTGTAATCCCAGCTACTCGGGAGGCTGAGGCAGGAGACTGGCTTGAACCCGGGAGGTGGCATTTGCAGCAGTGAGCCGAGATCGCGCAACTGCCCTCCAGCCTGGGAGGAGAGAAAGACTCCGTCTCAAAAACAGACAAACAAAATGAAGGCTAGGCATAGTGGCTCACGCCTGTCATCCCAGCACTTTGGGAGGCCGAGCTGGGCACGGATCACCTGAGTTCAGGAGTTTAAGACCAGCCTGGCCAACATGGTGAAACCCCGTCCCTACTAATAATACAAAAAAATCAGCCAGGCGCAGTGGTGCACCCCTGTAATCCCAGCTGCTCGGGAGGCCGAGGCAGGAGAATTGCTTAAACCCGGGAGGCAGAGGCTGCAGCAGTGAGCTGAGATCGTGCCACTGCACTCCAGCCTGGGCAACAGAGCAAGACACTCTCAAAAACAAAAACAAACAAAAAAACCACACACTGTGCTAGGAGCCGGGAACAGACGGGGAATAGGACGGAGGCCGTGACAGTAAAAGGCCAGGCGAAAGCTGTTTAAATGCGTGGCCAGGAGGGTCGGTTCTGAGGAGGGAGCATTTGAGCTGAGATTTGAATGATGACAAGCAAGGGAAAAGCATTCTGGGCTGAAGGAACAGAACGTGCAGTGGCCCTGAGGCTGGACTGTGCCTGGTGTGTTGGAAGAGGCCAGTGTGACCTGGGCAGAGTCAGTGAGGGTGAAAACGACCAGAGTTGAGATCAAGAAGCTGGCTAGCCGGGTGTGGTGGCTCACGCCTGTAATCTCAGCACTTTCGGAGGCTGAGGCGGGAGGATCTTGAGGTCAGGAGTTTGAGACCATCCTGGCCAACATGGTGAAACTCTGTCTCTGCTAAAAATACAAAAAAATTAGCCGGGTGTGGTGGCGCACACCTTTGATCCCAGCTACTTGGGAGGCTGAGGTGGGAGAATTGCTTGAACTTGAGAGGTGGAGGTTGCAGTGAGCCGAGATCGCCCCATTGCACTCCTGCCTGGGTGACAGAGTGAGACTCCCTCTCAAAACACAACAAAACAGGCTGGGCAAAGTGACTCATGCCTGTTATCCCAGCACTTTGGGAGGCCGAGGCGGGCGGATCACAAGGTCAAGAGATCGAGACCATCCTGGCCAACATGGTGAAACCCATCTCTACTAAAAGTACAAAAAATTAGCCGGGCGTGGTGGCGCGCGCCTGTAGTCCCAGATACTCGGGAGGCTGTGGCAGGAGAACTGCTTGAAACCAGAGAACGGAAGTTGCAGTGAGCCGGGATCGCGACACTGCGCTCCAGCCTGGTGATATAGAGAGACTCTGACTCAAAAAAAAAACAACAACAACAAAAAACAACCACAAAAAAATAAAACATGAAAAAAATAACATGAAGGAGAAGGTGGAAGAGGTTTGTGCAGAGCCTTGTGGGAAGAGAGAAGAGCTTGGATTTATTTTGAAGGCAATGGGGAGCCAGTGAGTACTACACACAGACACACACACACACGCACACGCACACGCACACACACACAGTTGTATCTATCCCAGGCTCGCTCTCTTTTCCTCCCTTCCCAGAGCTGCCCAACTTCACCTTCAGGTCTCATCTCCAAGGCCACCGTCCCACAAGAGTCGTCTCCCAGACACCCCAGATAAGCAGGTTTCCTCCTGTGAATCTCTATCACTGCCCCCTAAACTCTTCCTTTGTCTATACACATAGTTCCATAATTACCAAGCTGTGAACCGGCCTAGCCTGTCACTCACATCCTACAGACTCAGAGAGGTCAGGGATGTGTCTCCTGCATCCGCCTTTATCATCCTGGTGCCTGAGAGGGTGCCTGGCACGTCGGAGGTGCTCCGTGAATACCTGTGGGCTGGAAAACGATGGCTTTACATTTGATAAGGGCCTCTTCCTCCCTCCCTCCTTTCTCCCTCCCTCCCTCCCTTTCTTTTTTTTTTCTACCCACCCCGCCACCCCTTTCTTTTCAAGGTCTCACTCTGTCACCCAGGCTGGAGTGCAGTGATGCGATCTTGGCTCACTGCAGCCTTGACCTCCTGGGGTCTCCCAGGAAGTAGCTGGGACCACAGGTGCGCACCACCATGCCTGGCTAATTCTTTTTGTGTTTTTGATAGAGACGGGGTCTCGCTGTGCTGTGCACACTGGTCTTGAACTCCTGGGCTCTGGTGATCCTCCCTCCTCGGCTTCCCAAAGTGCTGTGACTACAGGCGTGATCCACCACCCCTGGCCCACTGGTAAGGGCTCTTGTGCTGTTTTGTAAAGGCACAAAAGGGGTTTTTGTAGGGTGTTCGTAACCCTAACCCTCAGGTACCCTTAGGTACTCATTCGCCTAAGGATACAGGTCCGAGCACGACCAAGGGGCATGGATTTTTCTCTGTTTTGTTCCCAGCTGTGCCCCAGTGTCTGCAGCGGTGTGTGGGCCACGGTATGCACTTAGCACATGTTTGTTGATTGACTTCACAAACCTCTCCCGAGCTTTCTCAAGAGAGAATGAGAACTTCCCACTCCGAGGGTGGGCATGAAGGATGCTGGCTGGATGTCAGTGGTCTCTGGTCAAGGATGGAGCCTCTGCCCTGGGAGAGACTTGAGTCTGGTGGCAGATCTGTGGTTCCCCCGATTCTAAGTGGGACATGGCCCCTGCCTTCAAGAAACTCATTCTGAGCGGGGAGATAGCCCAGGCCAACGGTGGTGGCAGGGACAACACAATTCCTATCTGCACCATCTCATTTAAGTAGAGTAGCTAGTGTGGTGGTTCCCACTTGTCATCCCAACACTTTAAGTCCGGGAGTTCAAGACCAGCCAGAGCAACATAGTGAGACGCCCCCAGCCCATTTCTGCAAAAAAAAAAAAAAAAAAAATTAATAATTTAGCTGGGCGTGGCGGTGCACACCTGTAGTCCCAGATAGTCAAGAAGCTAAGGGAGAAGCATCGTTTGAGCCCAGGAGTTCGAGGCTGCGGTGAGCCATGATCGCCCCAGTGTACTCCAGTCTGGCTGACAGAGCGAGACCCTGTCTCAGATGATCCTAAATAAAAATAAACATAGGCCCGGTGCTGTGGCTCACGCCTGTAATCCCAGCACTTTGGGAGGTCCAGGTGAGCGGATCACCTGAGGTCAGGAGTTTGAGACCAGCCTGACCAACATGGGGAAACCCCGTCTCTATAAAGATAAATAAATAAATAAAGATAGTACTGAGTATGGTGGCTCACGCCTATAATCCCAGCGCTTTGGGAGGCCAAGGCAGGAGGATTGCTTGGAAGTATCCAGGAGTTCAAGACTAGCTTGGGCAGCATAGCAAGACCCTGTCTCTACAAAATGCATACAAATTCGCGGGGTGTGGCCCCCTAAGACCCAAGCGACTCTAGAAGTGGAGGCTGGGCATCACTTGAGGCCAGGAGTTCCACACCAGCCGGGGCAACAGAGTGAGACCCTATCTCTGCAAAAAATTAAACACTAAAGACAGCGCCCCACCCCTGATCTTTTGCAGAGACTGCTGAGGCCCCCAGAGGGCCAGGGCCCGGCCTGAGCTGGGAACTGGTGTTTGCCCTGAGAGTCCCTTCCTGGCAGGGTTCCCTGCGAGCGCTTGGCACGGCTGCGTCCTCCCGACCCTTCAATCTCAGCCCAATGTCACTTGCTCAGAAGAGGCATTTCTGACTCTGGACTGGCCCCCGCCCCCCGAAGCCACCCCCACGGTGGGCAACGCGGGGTGTGGATGTGTTCGCTGGTTTTTCTACCCCCCTCCCAGTCCGGGAGGGGGTGGGGACCCTGTTTTGAAGCACTGGGCGCCTAACCCTCCCCCGGCCTCAGTTTCCCCACAGGCCCACAGGGCCGGAAGGAAGGGGGCGGGGGCAGGGGGGCGCGGGGAGGGAAGGGGCGGCGCGCGCAGGGGTGGGCGCGGGGCGGGCCGCGGGCGCGCGGGGGCGGCGGCGCCACCTTAAGGCGGCTCAGCCCGCGGCTCCCGGCCGAGCCCCGCCGGAGGGAGGCGGCTCCGCGCGGGGCCCGCCGCCACCGCCGCCACCGCCGCCGAAACCCGGCCACTGCGCGCCCGACCTTCTGCGCCGGCTGCCCTCGCCGCGCCCCCGCGCCCCGGCCGCCGTCCCCGCCCCCGCGCGCCCCGGCCCGGGGAGGGGCTCCCACGACCCCGCGCTTGGCTGGGGGCGCCAGGGACTCCCGGGTCCCCTGCCCCGCGCCGTCTCGCCTTCCTCCCTCTTTCTTCGGGCAGCCTCCCCCCCCACACTTCAGCCTCCCCCACTCTGGCCGCCTCCATATCCTCAAGCTCCCGTGGCGCTGGGGGGCTCCTCGGATCGGCAGGATGTACCCCCAGGGAAGGCACCCGGTGAGTGGGGGGCTGCGGGGAGGCGGCCCCCCGGGATCCGGGAACTCAGAGCCTGACGTCCCCCCCGCGAACCCCCCCCAGACCCCGCTCCAGTCCGGCCAGCCCTTCAAGTTCTCGATCTTGGAGATCTGCGACCGCATCAAAGAAGAATTCCAGTTTCTCCAGGCTCAGTACCACAGGTGAGGGGGCGCCCCAGGGGCCGCGGAGTTCACCTGGGCGCTGGGGGGCGGGGGCGGGGCCTCCAGGAGCTGGGGGGAGGGGCTCCAGGTGGAAGCGCAGGTGCAGAGGGTTTGGGGACAGTCAGAGCTGGGGCCCTGGGAGCCCGGGAAGGGGCGGGGAGGGACGGGGACGGGAGGTGGGGGGATGGGGAGATGAGCCCCTCACTTTGGAAGCCGGCCCACACGCGGCGGGTGGGAGCCCCTTGCTCCCTCTCCTTCCCAGCCTCAAGCTAGAATGTGAGAAGCTGGCCAGCGAGAAGACGGAAATGCAGAGACATTATGTGATGGTGAGGGCGCTCGGGGTGCCAGGCGCGCGGAGACGCGGGCAGGGCTTTGGTCGCGGTGGACCCCGGGGTAGGTCCCTGCCCCACTCCCAGCCTCGTCTTCCCTGTCTGTCCACTGGGCTGATTCGGATTTCACGCTCGCTTTCTCGGAGGGTCTTCCCGGCTCTGAGAACAGTGAGACAGGGAGGACCCCTCGCTCCTGATTGGGCATCTCTGTGGGGCCAGGGTTTCTGGACACTTCTGTCTGACCCACCTCTCTGGGGAGAGTAGAGGGGGCCCTTCCAGACAGGGCCCTGGCTTCCTCTCCTGGGACCCCGTGGAGCTGGGGGGCTCTGCCTCCTGCTGTGATCCCTGCAGCCTGGGGGGCTCTTGGAAGACCCTGGCATCACCTGGCTCCAGGAGGGCACCCATTTCCACCGAGGACGTTCTCACTTGGTTTTTCTTTTGCAGTATTATGAGATGTCTTATGGGCTCAACATTGAAATGCATAAGCAGGTAACTGGGTTGGGGTTACGCGTGTTCAGTATGGAGGGTGGGGCGTCTGGAAGCCACGGAAGGGACTCAGTGTGGGCAGCCGGGGCCAGAGCACACCTTGGTAGGGAACAGGGGTCTCATCCCGAAATCCCTGCAGAGGTCACAGAGGGCCCATGTGGGACCAGGAGGACAGATTTCAGCCTCCTGAAAGGAAAATGAGTCTCAGCTTCTGAAGACAATGTCTCGCGGTTGGAGCCGTCCAGCGGAGAGGCAGGCAGCGGGCAGGGGCCACCAGGCATCCCCATCAACGCAGGGCAGCCAGGCCAGGGAGGCTGTGGAGGTGACATCTGTCCCAGGAGGGGGCTGGATGAGGTCCCTTTCGGCCCAGAGAGTCTGAAGTTTTGAGATGGACCCCAGGTTCTGTTGCTGTTCTGAAGCTTCTGAGATTGAGGTCCATGGGACTGGCTGGAAGGTTCCAAGATTGTTCTCCACACCCTGAAATGGATGCTGTGGTTCAGACTGTGACCCCGCTATTCCAAGAGAGACCTCAAAACTCTGTGGCTGTCTTCACGGCTTTCAAATTGACCCCAGTGCCATGAGGTTCTGAGCGTCTTCCTAAGCTGCTTGTTGTGATCCATGGCTCTAAGATTGACCTCAAGGGCCTGAGATTGACCTCAGAGTTCTGAGGTAGACCTCAAGATTCTGACGTTGACCTGAAGTTTCTGAGGTTGACTTCAAATTTCTGAGGTTAATCTCAGGGTTCTGAGAGTGACCTCAAGTTTCTGAGATAGATCTTAGGGTTCTGAGAGTGACCTCAAGGTCCTCAGACCTCAAGGTTCTGAGATTGACCACAAAGTTCTGAGAGTGACCGGAAGGTCCTGAGATAGACCTCAAGGTTCTGAGATTGACCTCAGGGTTCTGAAGTTGACTTCACATTTCTGAAATTGACCTCGGGGTTCTGAGATAGACCTCAGGGGTCGGAGATTGTCCAATCTATGTGCAGATGTGTGTTAAAAGGTCCTGAGGCTGTTGCTGAACTTACGATCTCCAGGTTCCAAGATAGACCTAAAGATTCTAAAATTGACGTCAGTGGTCCATGCTTCACCCTGAGATCCTGAGACTGACCAGTGGTTTCTAAAGGGATGAGAGGGGTCCGAAGCTTCTGAGCTTTGTGGGTTGTTAGATTCTATCAGGATATTAGGTTCAATGAGTAGAGCTTTGTATTGGGACTTGCTGGTGGCTGGGAAGGAGAAGGGAAGGAGGTGGGCTGGGAGTGTGGGGACCCTGGGGGTGCCCACCCTGGCATGCTTTTCTCCGTCAGTGGGGGCTCTGTCGGTTCTGATGTGCACGGGAGGGGGCTTGTCTGCTGAAGCATGGCGCGTCCCCATGGGTACACAAAACAGACCCTCTTACGGGGTGCCGGACACCCTGGGATCCCGGTTCCACTCCCCTGGTGGGAAGAGGAGATACAGACCCCGCCAGGCGCACAGCACACCTGTAACTCAGGTAGAGGCAAAGCCCTAGGCCATTGTATACCCGACCCCTTCCCCACCCACACGCCCTCTGCCCTACTCAGCCTCTTTGGGGCACCTGGGCCCAGACGCGCTCCAGATGAAACCCTTCCCTTGAGTGTGGAGCGCTGTGATCTCCACCTGGAGGCATCCCCAGTGGGTAGATCAGCCCCGGGAAGTGGATGAGGCTTCCGGAGAGGGCCTTGCCTGGGAGAGGCGTGGGGCCACCCAGCACCGGGAGTCGGGGACTCCAGCCGGAGGCCCCTTTCCCTTGTTTCTGCTGACCCCAGAGCCTCTGAGTGTCTGTGTCTGAGTTGGGTGTCTGTGCGGCCGCCTCCTGCAAATCCCTGGTGGGTGTGCGTCTGGCGGGTGTGTATCTGTGACTCGTAGGACCTCACTCAGCCCCAGCCCGGGTCTTCCCGGCTCCAGGCCACCCTGGCGGGGCTCTGAATCCCGCCTTGGCCCACGCCTTGCTGGCACGAGGCCCCTCCGTGCGCCTGCGGACGCTGCCTCCCTAACCCGGGAGCCTCGCAAGTGTCCCTGGGCGTCCAGCGCCGGGTTGCAAGTGTCCACCCCGCGCCAAGCTTCCTCTCTTTGCTCCTGCCAGGCGGAGATTGTGAAGCGCCTGAGTGGTATCTGCGCTCAGATTATTCCCTTCCTGACCCAGGAGGTGAGCCGGCCTGGGGGTGGGGGGAGGAGGGGACGGAGGGGAGGCTGGGAGAAGATGGGAGGGCTAGGTCTGGGAGCGGACGCCCCAGGCGCTGATTGTGCGGCGTGACCTGCAGCACAGATAGAGACTGTTTCTCACTGCAGTAGTCTCCAGCCCTGAGGCCAGACACCCAGCTGGGGCACGGGCTGCAGGGATGGGGGGAGGGGTTGGCCCAGGGTGAGGACTGGGGGCTATTTTCCTCCTTGATTGGAAGCAAGGCGGAGAGCCGACCCCTTGAAGCCCTGCAGGTTGGCTGCCCGGGTCTGCATCCTGGCTGTGTGGCCTCCGGCGGGACACCTGCCTGTCTGCTTTTTGTTGTTGTTTTATTTTGAGACAGAGCCTCAGTCCGTCACCCAGGCTTGAGTACAGTGGGGTGGTCTCGGCTCACTGCAATCTCCACCTCCTGAGTTCCAGCAGTTCTCCTGCGTCAGGCTCCCGAGTAGCTGGGACCGCAGGTGTGCGCCACTATGCCCGGCTAATTTTTGTATTTTTAGTAGAGACGGGGTTTCACCATGTTGGCCAGGCTGGTCTCGAACTCCTGACCTCAGGTGATCCACCCGCCTCAGCCTCCCAAAGTGTTGGAATTACAGGCATGAGCCACTGCGCCCGGCCAACCTCTCTTTTTTCATTCAGTAGTTTAGGTGTGAGGTTGAGATGAACTCATACATGCAGGGCGCTGCAGATGAGGCGGGCAATCAGGTAGCACCCGATGGAAGTGAACCCTGTGTCCTGCTAGGAGAAGTCACACAGAGGGACAAACACTGGCTGATCCATTCCCAGGAGGTCTCGGGGTCTTCAAGCTCACTGAGATAGAAAGTACAACGAGGGGTGGCGGGGGCTGGGGAGGGGACAGGGAGTGAGTGTTTCTTGGGGAGAGAAATTCTGAGAAGACGGGAAGGTTCTGGAGATGATGCTGGTGAGGGCTGCACAACCGCGCGCGCGTGTGTGTGTGTGTGCGTGCGCACGCTTAACGCTGCTGAGCTGTGCACTTAAAAATGGTTAAAATGGCCTGTAATCCGGCCGGGCACGGTGGCCCACACCTGTAATCCCAGCATTCTGGGAGGCTGAGGCGGGTGGATCACCAGAGGTCAGGAATTTGAGTCCAGCCTGTCCAATACGGGGACACCCTATCTCGACCTAAAAATTTTTTTAAAAATTAGCGGGGCATGGTGGTGGTGTGTGCCTGTAGCCCCAGCCACTGGGGAGGTGGAGGCAGGAGAATTGCTTGAATTGGGCACTGGGGAAGAGGTTGCACTGAGCCGAGATTCGCACCATTGTACTTACAGCCTGGGTGACAAGAGCAAGACTCCATCTTAAAAAAAAAAAAAAAAAAAGTTTAGGTAAAAGGACTGTTGAATGAATAAAGGCACATATTTTCAGAAATTAGCAAACTGCAGCTGAAGGGCCAACTCTGGCCCTCCACTTGTTTTTGTAAATAAAGCTTTATTGGCACACAGCCATGCCCACTCATGTACATACCATTTCTAGCAGCTTTCCCACTGCAGTAACAGAGTTTAGTAGTTGCAACAGAGACCTCTGACTTGCAGAAGGAAAATATTTTCACTCTCTGGCCCTTTCTACAAAGTCTTCCAGCCCGTCCTACACACACCCACACACAGGTGCTTCACCATGGGAGCTCTGTACCAGCATCCTGATACCTCCTCGGTGGGGGCAGCCCAAATGCCTGTCTTCAGGAGTGCGTATACAGAAGCTGCCTTGCAGTGCCTACAGTGGGATACACTAGTGTTCGCTATCCCACACGGGAGTCACCAGCTACACGGGGCTGGCGGGGTGGCAGATGCCTGTAATCCCAGCTACTTGGGAGGCTGAGGCAGGAGAATTGCTTTAACCTGGGAGGCAGAGGTTAGAGTGTGCTGAAATCGTGCTGTTGCACTCCAGCCTGGGGGACAGAGTGAGACTCCAGCTTGAGGGGGGCGAAAAATGTATGTATGTATATATATATATATATATATATATATATATATATATATTGCCCATTCTGGTCTCAAACTCCTGGACTCATGCAATCGTTCCACTTCGGAGTCCTAAAGTACTGGGATTAAAGGCATGAGCCACCGCACGTGGCCTTAAATCTGTTAAATTAATTTTATATGTGGCTTCTCTGTGGAACAGCAAAGGTAGAACATTTTCTTTTCTTTTTTTTTTTAGATGGAGTCTCGCTCTGTTGCCCAGGCTGGAGCGCAGTGGCACAATCTTGGCTCACCGCAATCTGTGCCTCCTGGGTTCAAGTGATTCTCCTGTGTCAGCCTCCAGAGTAGCTGGGATTACAGGCACCCGGTGCCACGCCCAGCTAATTTATTATTTTTTTTTAGTAGAGATGGGGTTTCACCATGTTGTCCAGGCTGGTTTCGAACTCCTGACCTCAAGTGATCCGCCACCTCGGCCTCCCAAAGTGCTGTGATTACAGGCGTGAGCCACGGCGCCCATCCCAGATAGAACATTTTCTCACGGCAGAGCCCGCAGCTCTGAAAGCTGAACACGCTGCCGCCACCCACCACATCAGGGATGGAGCTTAAAATGTTAACGCTGAGAGAGGCCAGACGCCAAAGAGAACACACAATGAGCCCACAATGAAGTTCAAAATGGACAAATCCAAGCAGGTTTAGGAAGGCGATCGTGGGAGGCAGAATTATACAAACAAAGAAATGATTGTCACAAAGGTGCAGAAGGGAGAAGGGAGGGTGTTGTGATGGCAGGGAGTGGAGGGGCTCCTGGAGTCTGGCATTTGCTGTTCCTTAGCGTAGGAGGAGGGTCCTTGGTGCTGATTTATCACAGTGGTTTTCTCCTGGGGGCAGTTTTACCACCAGGAGACATCTGTGTTTGTCACAACTGGGGGGTGCCCCTGGCGTGGAGCGAGTGGAGGTCAGGGACGCTGCTCAGACGCCTGCAGTGCCAGGGATGGCACCGCCCCAGAGAATGATCCAGCCCCAAATGTCTTCAGTGCCCAGAAGGAGAGACTTGTGATTTGTCATTCTTTTCTTTTTGAACGGAGTCTTGCTGTGTCACCCAGGCTGGAGTGCAGTGGTGCAGTCTTGGCTCACTGCAACCTCCGGGTTCAAACAATTCTGCCTCCGCCTCCCGAGTAGCTGGGACTACAGGCACGAGCCACCATACCCGGCTCATTTTTGTATTTTTAGTAGAGACAGGGTTTTTCCATGTTGGCCAGGCTAGTCTCGAACTCCTGACCTCGTGATCCGCCCGTCCCGGCCTCCCGAAGTGCTGGGATTACAGGCTGAGCCACCTTGCCTGGCCTGATTTATAATTATTATAACTGCACCTAGGTTTTGTTTCTTTCTCTGTGTGCTTGTTTATTTCAAAATTCTGAAAGGAAAGAGAGAGAATGAGGGGGTAGAAGGTAAAATTCCAAAAGGAAAGGGAGAGAATGAGGGGGGAAAATATAAAAGAGAAAAGGCCGGGCGCAGTGACTCACACCTGTAATCCGAGCACTTTGGGAGGCCCAGGTGGGCAAATCTCGAGGTCTGGAGTTCGAGACCAGCCTGGCCAACATGGTGAAATCTTCGTCTCTAATAAAAAATACAAAAAATTAACAGGGTTTGGTGACATGCGCCTGTAGTCACAGCTACTCCGGAGACTGAGGCGGGAGGAGTGCTTGAACCCAGGAGGCGGAGGTTGTGGTGAGCTGAGGTCTCGCCACTGCACTCCAGCCTGGGTGATGGAGGGAGACTCTGTCTTAAGAAAAAAAGGGAAGTGCTGGGGCAAAGATGAGAGGGTGGCGGGGTGAGGCCAGGGCTCCGAAGGGCACGGCCAGGCTGGGGGGGCTCAGTGGACCCTCTTCCTGTTCCGCCAGCATCAGCAGCAGGTGCTCCAGGCTGTAGAGCGTGCCAAGCAGGTCACCGTGGGGGAGCTCAACAGCCTCATCGGGGTGAGTCTCTGCAGCCTCTGCGCTGCCACGGGGAGATGCCCACCCCCAGGTTCCTGGCACCCACCCAGAAGGTGTTAAAACGGAGGGTGGTGAGTGGGCCTGAGCTCCGGCCATCGTGGGAACCCCAGGGACAGATGCTGTGCTTAGTTCCCGTCCCTGTGTCCACCTCTTGGGCCAGGGACTGCTGGGTTCCCGCCCCCGCCCCAGCCCATCCTACCTCCTTTGTAGCAGCAGCAGCTCCAGCCGCTGTCCCACCACGCCCCCCCTGTGCCCCTCACGCCCCGCCCAGCCGGGCTGGTGGGCAGCAGTGCCACGGGGTTGCTCGCCCTGTCTGGAGCCCTGGCTGCCCAGGCTCAGCTGGCCGCGGCTGTCAAGGAGGATCGTGCAGGCGCGGAGGCCGAGGGGTCCAGAGGTGAGTGGGCTGCGCTGGGTGTGGCCTTGGCAGGGGGATGGGGCTGTATAAACTGGACAGCTGGACTCTGGAGCCATGGACACAAACGCCTCATTCTTTCTCCTTCTCTCTCTCTCTCTCTCTCATTCCCAATCCGCCAGTGGAGAAAGCCCTGAGCAGGGTGAGTGAGTGGCACCCCGGGACTCCCTTTGTATTCTAGGGGGACGGACACTGGTTCTGAGCTGATGGGGCCATCAGAATGAGACCTAGGCTGGGTGCGGTGGCTCACGCCTGTAATCTCAGCATGTTAGGAGGCCGAGACGGGCGGATCACCTGAGGTCAGTTCGAGACCGCCTGACCAACGTGGAGAAGTCCCATCTCTGCCTATAATTACAAAAAAAGTAGCTGGGCATGGTGGCGGGCACCTGTGATCCCAGTGCTTTGGTAGGCAGAGGTGGGAGAATCATTTGGGGCCAGGAGGTTGAGACCAGCCTGAACAACATGGCAAAACTTCGTCTCTATGGAAAAATACAAAAATGTAGCTGGGGGTGGTGGTCCATGGCTGTGGTTTCAGCTACTTGGGAGGCTGAGGTGGGAGGATCACTTGAGCACAGAAGGCCAAGGCTGCAGGGAGCTGAGATCTCGCCACTGCACTCCAGCCCGGGTGACAGAGCAAGACGCCATCTCAAAAAAAAAAAAAAAAAACAAGCCAGCCAGGTGCGGTGGCTCACGCCTGTAATCCGAGCACTTTGGGAGACCGAGGGGGGTGGTTCACCTGAGGTCAGGAGTTCGAGACCAGCCTTTCCAACGTGGAAAAACCCCATCTCTATTAAAAATACAAAAAACTAGCCAGGCGTGGTGGCGGACACCTGTAATTCCAGCTACTCGGGAGGCTGAGGCAGGAGACTCGTTTGAGCCCGGGAGGTGGAGGTTGTAGTGAGCTGAGATCA
>CAUYQU010078157.1:0-11380 GCA_963574635.1 Cheracebus regulus | reverse complement strand
AAAGGATTCCCTGTTTAATAAATGGTGTTGGGAGAACTGGCTAGCCATGTGCAGAAAACAGAAACTGGACCCCTTCCTGACACCTTACACTAAAATTAACTCCAGATGGATTAAAGACTTAAACATAAGACCTAACACCATAAAAACCCTAGAAGAAAACCTAGGCAAAACTTTATTCAGGACAATGAGAACACATGGGCACAGGGAAGGGAGCATCACACACTGGGGTATGTTGAGGGGAGCTGGGGGAGGGACAGTGGGAGTTGGGGAGGTTGGGGAGGGATAACATGGGGAGAAATGCCAGATATGGGTGACAGGGGATGGAGGCAGCAAACCACATTGCCATGTATGTACCTATGCAACAATCCTGCATGATCCTCACAAGTACCACAGAACCTAAAGTATAATTTAAAAAAAAAGGTAAACCATTACAAATAAAAATACATATATACAGTAAGAGGAAAAAAAAGTTTCAATTTTTCAGATGTAGCTGTCTACTTCCTTAGGGTGTCATTTAACTTATTCCTCCATTTTATAATTCTTGTAAATAGAAGTTAGCTCTAGAGGCTAAATTAGACTTTAGTGTAGAGTGTGTGTGTGTGTGTGTTTTACAAGAACACTTCATAGGTGTTACTGTGGGCTCCATATAGTCTTATGTCTGAATCAACCAATATCTGATTGTACCACTTAATTATGGTATGACAGATCAAAGGGTTGATTTAGTTTTTAAAGTAAATGTTAGTTTCAGAATAGTTTTACATTTATAGAAAAATTTCAAAGATAATACATAATTCCCAGGTATAACCCACACCCATTTTTTCCCATTATTAACATCTTACATGAGTATGGTACATTTGTCACAGTGAGCCAGTGTTAGTTGTTACTAACTGAAGTCCATACTTTATTCATAATTCCTTAGCTTTTACCTAATGTCCATTTTAAATTGAGGGATTCTGTCCAAAATACCATATTGCATTAGTTATCATGTCTTCTTAGATTCCTTTTGGCTATGACAGTTTCTCAGATATTCTTGGTTATTAACAGTTTTCAATATCTGAGGTTCCATCTTGTATTTCTCCTGCTCCAGGCTTGTAATTAATCATGTCTCAAAGTATCCTGGTTTCTTTAAGTAGAGAATCATATTTAAAGACTACAAACTGGAGAGTTGTCCTCATTTCTGTTGCATTTTCATTGCATTTAAGCTTTTTCAGTAAACAAACCTACAAAATACATGTTTTTGGAGAAAAGCAAATTCTTATTGGTATTTCCAAAGCAAAGTTAACATTATAAAATTTTTACTTAAATTATTTCACTTTAAACTTTTTAGAGTAAAAATCCTAACTCTTAACATCATAGACATAATTACTTATTAGTATTATTTTACAATGTATAAAAAGCAGTCTCAATGCCAATATCATTACTGATAATTAGACTACTAAGTGGAATTTAGGGTTTCTTGGCAATTTTTTTCCTTTGAAATATATTCCAATAAATATGCATAATCAAATTACCTTATTCTAAACTCACTTGAAAGAATGCTTCTTTCTCTGATATAAACATTGGCATATTTATTTCCATTTTCATGGATTTTTTATTGGGTTTATCTTACGATTATGCAACACATGTTTCCAAAGCCATTTACAAAATATATACGTGTAATTATTTTTAAAATGCCCTTTTTAGAAACAAAGGCTTTTAATTATTTTCCTATTATATGTCATTTAATTGCTTTGATGATTACATTGGATTTTTAGCTTTTGTATGGGTTTATCAGTTAGTTCCTAATATGTCAGATCAACTAACTTTATTTGCTACTCCAGTTATGCCCTGATACACCTGCAGGTATGTTTCCAGACCAATGACAAATATACTCATTTTTAAATACAAATATACAAATATTTAATATAGAAATTTTAATATACAAATTTTTAAAGAAACAAAAATATCATATAGAACAAATTAATGTACTATATAGTAGCATAATTATGGCAACAAGAGGCTTCAAAAAAGTTAGAATGTTACTTTTTAAAGTTATCAGTGGTATATATAAACGTTAATTTATTTTAGTAAGTAACTCACCTAATTGGAAACAGAGGAATTAAATAATACTTAAATTTTTTCCTGTGAGGCCTAAATTGACACTGTTAATCAAGGAGACAGAGTCAGCTTTGAAAAATCAAGGAATCGTTATGCCTAATGAACTGAAATAAAAATTCTCATTCAACATTAAGTTTTCCTAAACTCAAATCTATTTTTATAAACTAACATAAATGTTTATATTATAATTCTAACTTGTTTTTATTTTTATAACTGGTAGACTAAACCTTCCTTATAGTTTTAGAAGTAAAATGAAGGTTCAACTGGATTTGTAAGAATAAAACACATTTTTTCTAATAGTCCTAAAATGAAATAGATTAGTTACCAAGTGTTTATTGCACCAATGTACATTGTAATTTACCAAAGAAAGATACATAATTTTCTTGATCTTACCAAAAAAGTTCCCTTGAAAGAACTCTCTTTCCAATAAGTAAAACCTCCAAATTACCAGGAAAAAAAACCAAATCAATCAAATAAAATTATTTTATTTTATTTTTAAGACAGATTCTCACTGTCACCCAGGCTGGAGTGCAGTGGTATGTTCTCGGCTCACTGCAACCTCCATCTCCCAGGTTTCAGCAATTCTCATGCCTCGGTCTCCTGAGTAGCTGGGACTACAGGTGTGCACCACCATGTCCAGCTGATTTTTGTATTTCTTTTTTTCGGTAGAGACAGAGTTTCTCCATGTTGGCCAGGCTGGTCTTGAACTCCTGACCTCAAGTGATCTGCCCATCTTGGCCTCCCAAAGTTCTGGGATAACAGGCATTAGCCACTGCACCCAGGCAATTCTTAATATTTTTATTTAAATATATATGTAATTAAGGATATTCTATCTACTTATTTATAGTTAAAAGATATGGTATAAAAATAAAGATATTCAAAATAGTCTCATTTCCTTCCCTGTTCCTTTAACTCTATTCCTTCCCTCTTCGCATAGAAAACCATTTTAATTTGGTTTTGTTTTATCAGTCCAGTGTTTCTTTTGGCTAACATAAACATATGAACAGTTACAAGCATTTTGCTTATGTCTATTTGCATATATATAGGGAGAATGTATTCCTTTCTAATAGCAATAGTATTGGTGGTATAATTTTAAAACTTTTATATATTGTAGGATAATATGTCATTATCATAACAAATAAAGAACGTTAGTGTAAAATAAAAGAGATAAAAGATAAAAGTGTAAAATAGAGTGATGTCAACCAAGTGGTAGAGCAAGAAGCCCCAGCTCTTTCTTCCTCCTACAGAAACACCGATTCTACAATAACACACAGACCAATTCCCTTTACGAGAAATCCAGAAAACAGTTGAGAGACTCTTGCAACTGTTTGAGCACAAAACCAACCACATCAAAGCAAGTAGGAAAATTTATGGCACTCTCTCAGGCTACTTGCTCCCCCTGGTCAAAATGCTATACATTAATGAGAAAACTCCCGGCTCCCAGCTGTTCCTTTGGGAGAGAAAGAGAGGAATGGATGGTACATGCAATATTTTGCGCAAGAGATCAGCTTCTGTCTTGCCATTCTTGGAGGCTAACAGGACTCAGTATCCTCTACACAACTGAGGACCACCGAGCACAGAAAGTCTGGGCAGCATACTGCCTCTCCATGGGACCTGCAACAGGCGGAAGCTGATACGGGTTGGTCACTTCCTCCTCAGAAGGAAAGAGAAGAGTGGAATATGAATCCACCATTCCAGCTTTTTCCAGGGCTGCCCAAGGAACTGGTTTCCATCTCTCCTTCTCAGAGGTCACACACGAAACCTGGAATACACTAGACGCATGTGGGCCACTGAGTGCAAAGAAATTGCCAGGCAGTGCGCTGGTGCTCCAGAAAATCTGTGGTACAGCAGACAAACACCAGAGGGAGCAAGAGATTACAAGCATCTAAAAAACAGAAACCAGTAAACCCTTGAATTTGGAATCTAAAAAATGTGCAAGTCCAGGGAAGGTGTATCCACAGAAAAGACTTGCGAGGCTCCCAGAACCTCTAGCCAGGCTGATTGGTGAAAGTCTTCTCTTGTACAAGGCTAGTCTGTAAAAGCTGGGAGAGGTGAAAGTCTTTAAAAATGTTGGATGCCAAAACAAAGTTATAAACATGAAGAAATGAAGAAATGGACCAATAAAAGGAACAAAATAAATTTCCAAAAACTGATCCTGAAAAGGAAGCACATTACAGGTGAAAAAAACCTGAGGAACTTAGGGGATACTGTCAAGAGGGTCAATACTTATACTACGGGATGCCTAGAAGAAAAGAGAAAGTGACAGAAAGTTTATTTAAAGAAATAACGACCAAAAACATCTCAAATATGGGGAAGGAAATAGACATCCAGGTTCAAGAAACCCAATAGGTACCAAATAAGATAAATATTAAGAAATCACTGAGACACATTATAATGAAATTGTCAAAAGTCCAAAGACAGAATTTTGGAAGCATCAAAAAAAAAAAAAAAAAAAGGCTCATCCACATACGAGGGAACTTCATAAGATAATCAGTGGATTTTTTTTTTTTTAAGCAGAAAAGAATAAGAAGATATATTCAATGTGCTGAAAGAAAAAAGCAGCTGCCAACCATGAATACTGTATCTGGCAAAAAAAACCCTCCTCTAAAAATGAGGGAGAAGAAGACTTTCCCAGGAAAGTAAAAGCAAGGGAGATCATCATCACTAGACCTGCCTTATAAGAAATGCTAAATTTAGTCCATCAAGGTGAAATAAGATGATCAATGAAGGATAAATACTACATGAATACATTTAGATGAGGCACCTAAAGTGATTAAACTCAATGAGGCAGAAAGTAGAATGGTGGTTACCAGGGGCTGGGGGAAAGGGGAAGTGGAAAGTTGCTGTTTAATGAGTATAAAGTTTCAATTATGGAAGACAAAAATTTCTAGAGATCTGCTGTGCAATAATGGGCTTATAGTAAATGATACCCTGCTGTTCACTTTTCAAAGCTGCTAAGAGGGTAGGTTTCATGTTACGTTCTTATTTAAAAAGTGTAAAATAAAAAGTACAAATTCTTTAATGTTGAATTTACATGGGAACTGTCAATATGAATTCATGATAGTTTTTATTTTTCAGAAATACATATTTCCTTGCCCTTTCATTAAAAATATTTAAAAACAATGAAAATCTATATGCTCTATGTACCATCCTACTACTTGCTTTTTTCACTTAATATATGAAAGAGATCATTCTATCTCAGCCTATGGATGTTTTATTGAGTTATAATTTATATACTATAAATTACCCACTTTAAGTATACAATTGGATTATTTTCAGTAAATTTACTAAGTTGTGCAATCTTAATCCAGTTTTGGGGCATTTTCATCACCCAAAAAGATCTCTTATTCCCTTTGACAGTTAATCCATTTTGCCATCCCCAGTCCCACGAATCGATTTTCTGTCTCTACAAATTTGCCTTTTACGTTTGCGTAGTATTCAGCTGTACAAATGAATAATAATTTATTCAACTAGTCCTCTGTTGGCGACATTAGTTTCTTATATTTTGCTATTACAAATAATACCTGAGTGAATGCCTTTAAATTATTTCATTTCATGTGAATAAATTATTTCATATTTTTACCCTATTATCCCTAAATGCATGTTGAGGTAGATTCCTAGATCATGAAATTGCTAAGTAAAGGATAAATGTATATGTAATTTTGCTACCTGTTACTAAATTCCTCTCTATAGAAGTTGTTTCATTTTGCATTCTCACTGACAATATATAACAGAGTGACTGTTTCTTCACAGTCTTATCAATTGAGAAGGTGGTGAACTTTGAATTTTGTCAGTCTGCAACATTAGAAGTGTATCTTGGAGAAATTTAATTTGCACTGCTATTATATTAAGTACATTTGAGTACATTTTTGTGTGTTTAAGAGCCATTTTCATGTCTTCAGTTTCTATTAGTATTGGACCAAGAGGAAGGAGTTTAGAACACATGTATCTGTGAAGCAAAGTACACCTTCTTTTGTCCTCTGAGATGGGCTATTTATCAAAAATAACAACAACAAAGATATAATCAATTTACCTGTCTGGAATGTTGTGATAATTTACTAATGGATACTGTAAAGTACTTTTAAAACATCAAGTGAAATACGAATGCTAAATATTGTGTAATAGCTTCCTTTGATTAGCATTTTCCACACACAATAATGTAACCTAATTTAATTAAACAATATAAAGTTGAATAATAGAAAGCAGAGGAAGAAATAAATCAAGAGGCATAGTCCAAAGAGAAGGGCATATTTTCAGATGAGATTTGAAAAAAGATGGCGAATCAATGAGGCAGAGAGACATTAGGAAGCTGTTCTACTTGAGAAAAGATATAGACAAGATCTCTCCTTAGACAATCTGCTACATTCTCTGGTACCTAATTATAGCATTAAATACATCAGCATCTCAATAACATGACTGTTAATGGCGATCACTGCTGATACACAAAGGAACACTTAATTACCCTTTGGGAGAGTAAATGTCATCATTACTGAGAATTGTTAAAGTCATATAAAAGTTGAAAAATGCAATAAGTTGTGGCTGGCTAACACTGAAGATCTGTGCTCCTCTTCTATAGTCTAAGTTGCTCCTGGTATGCACCTGTACAGCCAGGAACTACATTTTCCAGATACCTTGCATCCAAAAGAGGACAGTGGCTAGTCTGGCTGATGAAATATGATGTGTGCTATTTCCAGACTCAGGTGGATAATTAAAACATCAAGTGAAATACAAATGCTGTTGTGTATTTGTATTTCAAGCAGTTGTGCAGTCACTGTAATCATTTTCCTTCCCACAGTAACCCTGGAACAGGCATGTTGAAGATTACCTCGTAAAGAAAAGAAAGGATCCTGAATCCCAGAATCTCTACTTGAAGAAAGAAACCCATGAACACTCCCCAGCTAGCAACATCCACAGTGAGCTGAGCATTAGTAAGAAATAAAGTTTTATTTGCTAAACCACTGATATTTCAGAGTTGTTCATTACCTACCATTCCTAGTAATATATTACTATCACTAGTAATATATTTTTATTTTGGAAGTCAATCTTTTGAACAAAACATGCATTTATGAGAATGAATGAGTATTATAGACTATGAAAAGAATACAATGAAGGAGTTATGGGAAAAGCAAAAGCTCTAGTTGGAAGAGTAACTATGCAAAGTGGAGAAATGAGAGAAAAATCATTATGACCAGGTGGTCAGGACGCATGGAGTGAAGTGATAGACAATGGTCTATTTTTAAATATAGCAGAGAGGCCAGATAAGGTCCCTTACAGTGCTTTGGATTTAGGAACAAGAATGCCATAACTTCCTTTAGTGAAAGCAATTTGCATTAAGTATTGGGAGAATAAGTCACACTGCAGTGGCTTGAGGACGGAAAGGGAACTGAAGTAGATAAAGGCAATGCAAAATACTTTTTCAATAAACTTGGCTTTAAAGGGAAAGAAAGATGTAAGAGGGTAGCTAGAGGAAGCTGAAAGGATGAAGGACAGTCTTGTTTTGTTATATTTTGTTTTAAGATTGGAGTGACTGGTGGATACTTAAATGCTAGTGGAAAAGCTGCAGCAGAACAGATATCATGTGAGATACCGAAGAGTTCCCTGAGAAAATGAGAGAGGCTGGTACAAAGAACTTGTTGAGAGCCTAGCCTTAAAGGCAGAATAGGCACTACTTCCTCTCAAACAAGAGGCAAGAAAAGGTAAGGCGGCAAGCTGTGGGAGGAATGGCTATTTCTACTATGAGGATTGCAAAAAATTTTGGAAAACATAGGCAATAATTCTTCAATCGAAAAGGGAAAGAAATGGGAATAATATTGAGTTAATGTGCATACAATTAAAGTTAAAAATATGTAAAACCAAGTTAAGAGAAAACTATAAGAATATAGATATATAGGTTCATCATACAGAATACGGATGTGAAATGTAGCAAAGAAAAACATATAGGATAAAAGAGATAGCTTTTTCATAGCTACTGGCAATATATTTGAGACTCTCCTTGCAGATATTCTTAGTTAAGTGTAGAAGAAGAAGAAAACTAACTATCATCAAGGGAATACAACATGCCCAATAGTGGGCTAGTTTTACAAACTTTCTCTCATTTATTCCAATCACAATTCTATAAGGTATAATTTCCATTTTTTTAACTTGAGTAAAGTGAAGTTCAATTGACAGTTATTAAGTAAAAAAGATTCAAACCTATGTCTATCTGACTTAAAAACTCATGTTCTCATTATACTTCAAAACTACCATTGCCTTAGGCAATGAAAGAGCATTCATTCTGGAGACAAACAAATCAGAATTTATACATGATTCCCACATCTTACTTCCTATATTGTCAAGTTTCTGAGAACAAGGTCTTGCTCATCTTTGTATCACTTATGCACAGCACAGTGCTTAAATTATTGAAGCTGCCCAATAAGTGAATGTAGCATTTAATTTAATTTCTTGATGACTATTTCAATATTCACAGCAGGATAAAATTAAAATATTAGAAAGACAAATGAAAGATAAAAAAAATTTAAAGGAAACCTTAATCAAGAAACAACTAAGATGGAAAAGTAATAGGGATTCTAGATTGCTTAAAGTGTTATAATTGGCAAGGGTAATATTTGAATGATTTAAACATGGTGCTAACAATGGAACTTATGTCACTGAGGGTGGACAAGAATAGCACATTCCTGCTCTATACTAGACCCTAATATCTTTCGGTGGGTGTACTCAAAAAGTCAAAACAATTTATTATTTTCAAATAATCACTATCCAATATTCCAAAAATACTTTCCTTTCCTCAAAACCTATATTGAATTTTAAAATTCCATTTCCATGTTTATATTGCAAATAATTTTTACGTAAGTTGGCTTTAACCCCTTTTCAGACTTCACTTGGGAAGCTCAAAGAGGCTTCCTTTCAAAAATCAGATAGTAATATATACAATTTTAACAACGTAGAGTTAAGAGTTTGGAACTAAAATAAAGCATATTCTAACAAAAGTTCACAGTTTTAGGTATCAAAGGAAATCATAGTATGCATGATGCACAGCAAGCAACATTTGCAAACTACACATACAGTATGGGTACATCTGCTATAATATTTCATTTGAATACTATCTTTGTATTATGCACTCAGCATGTCAAATAGTCCCATCTTTTTCACTACCCCCAAAAAAACAAAATATTTAAGATGCTTCACTTTAGATTTATAATCAACAAAGCTTCAAAGCCAAAAATTATAAGAAAAGGGAATGGTGTGAGCTAAAGTTAAAATACTAGATTTTATTCTTTTATTCAAAAATTAATTTGTTGCTTTGATAAAATGATATGTGTCAATGTTATAATATTCAAGTCAAAACAAAAAGGATTTCAAATCCAAGCAGCTAGAAATTATTCTAATTAATTTTAGGTGAATATCAGCCTAGACATCTCTATATGCACAAATGCAGATAAATAATAAAGGCATAAATGATGATAAAGTAGGGGTTAGTCTATATATTTAAAAAAAAATTTACTTTTACTTAAAAACAAAAAAAAGTGAAATACAAGATACTTTAGTTTTAGATGTTTCTTTATGACCAAAATTAATAAAAATCACAAAGAAAAACATTTGGTGATTGCTAGTATTATGGCCATCTTAAAAACCACATTTCACTTTTAAATACTATTGATAATAATATCTAAGGTTAAGAAAATTATCATACTTAGAGTTTCTTCTGCCTTTCATTTCATTTTTTGTTAATTAACTATTATTTCAGGGCTGTCATCATTTACCACATTTGTATTCTCTTCTATTGAAATAATTCCCATAGACATTTAGTCTTAGCTTTATGTTGAAATGAAATGGCATTTCCAGAAAGACTCAACAATGCTAATTTTGTTCACATTTGGGTATGATGCCCTCCTGCTTTCACACTTAATGGGCAATTTGGATGAATTTAATATTCTTTGATCACATGGTCTCAGAATTAAGCCTATTTTATGCTATTATCTTTGGGCATTTGAACATTGCTGTGAAGAAATCAAAGGCCAGTATGATCTTCCTACTTAGAGATGACATCGCATTTCAGCTGAAAAGCCTGAGTCGTTCTTTTTATCTGCAAAGTTTGATAACTTAATTAAGATGTGAATTGTGATCACTTCTATATTAACCTTCTCTGGAACATGGTGGACTCTTTCACTCTGCAGATTCGATTTTGTGTCTATTACAAGCAGTTGGGTTTTTAAAAAATGGGCATCTTTCAATTGTTTCTCTGTTTTATTTCCTATATTGTCAAATTGAGAAACACCATTTATTTTTCATATTAGACCTCTCTTTTCTCCATGTATGAATGTTTCTGTGTAATATTTATGCCTTGTTTCCATTCAAGTAATATTTCCATTACTTGGTGCTTCTGATGTTTTTTATTTTGCAGTGGTGTCACTTGGGACTTTAAGAAAGAAATTCTGGGCATTCCAGCAAAAGAAGTCAGGATATAAGTAACAGATACCAGGCAGCTATAAAAAAGAAAAAAAAAGCAAACAAAAAAACAAAACAAAACTGTGAAACAAAAATGATTTATGCTTTTAAACCTATCCCTGCTTCAGATATCATTTTAAAGTCAATTATGATTAGGTACCATGAACTCAGAAGTATTAAAAACAAAACACCACTCTCCCAAGCATCTAATCTGATGTGCTTTTATTATTATTTGAATGGTACTAATCAATATTTAAACTAAAGATGTGCTTAAATCTTCTGTGTCCTACATCCAGTGCTTTCCCTCCCAGCAGCCTAGATAAAAACTATTCAAAATGAAGATTTTTAAATACTGATTTTACTGTCATGTTTCAAATCACATAAAGAAAAAATAACTTCTAAAAACTTTTTTTTCAGTTTTGAAAATACATCACCTAGGATTAGGAGGATATCTTGAACTTTCTGAAAAGCTGACATTTATAGATAATTTTAAGGGGTTTTTTTCTTATTCAAAGAAGTAGGCCACCTAAAATATACTGAGATGGGTGAGTTGGATCTTGAAGTAAAGAATGACAAAAAGAATAATATTGAAAAAATTATATCACAAAGGGAGTAAGAGATATTTAAGAGTCAAATATTACTGAAAGGCATAAGACAATATCACCATAAACCACCTAGAGACTTAAAGAATCAAAATGGATCCAAGATGGCCGATCACTAGCAGCTCAGGATTGCAGCTCCCAGTAAAAGCGCAAAGAGCCAGTGGACGCCACACTTACCAATAAATTTTCGCTGCCCACAGACCAGGACATTCCCAGTGGAGGAGCCCCACAGGTCG
>CAUYQU010078156.1:0-10636 GCA_963574635.1 Cheracebus regulus | reverse complement strand
GCGCTTCCAATTGCTGTTTTCCTTGTGGGGATGGGACCAGCCGAGCCCGTCTGTCCCGTATACTCTGCACTGAGAAGCGCTGCGCTGGGGCGCCGGCAAAACAGCCGCGCCGGCCAAAAGAGTCATGCTGGTGACCCGTGTGGCTCCTCTGCCAGGAATCTCCCGGTCTGTGGCCAACAAAAATTCGTCGGAAAGTGCGGCGTCCACTCGTGCACTTTCACTGGGAGCTACATTCCTGAGCTGTTGCTAATCGGCCATCTTGGATCTCTCTCCACATTTTCTTTATTCAGTTTATCTTTGATGGGCATTTAGGTTGGTTCCAAGTCTTTGCTATTGTAAACAGTACTGCAATAAATATACATGTGTGTGTGTCTTTATAGTACAATGACTTACAATCCTTTGGGTATACACCCAGTAATGGGATTGCTGGGTCAAATGGAATTTCTATTTCTAGGTCTTTGAGGAATCACCACACTGTCTTCCACAATGGTTGAACTAATTTACACTCCCACTACAGTGTAAAAGTGTTCCTATTTCTCCACATCCTCTCCAGCATCTGTTATTTCCTGACTTTTTAATGATCACCATTCTAACTGGCATGAGACAGTATCTCATTGTGGTTTTGATTTGCATTTCTCTAATGACCAGTGATGATGAGCTTTTTTTCTTCTGTTTGTTGGCTTCATAAATGTCTCTTTTGAAAAGTGTCTGTTCATATTCTTCATCCACTTTTTGATGGAGTTGTTTGTTTTTTCCTTGTAAATTTGTTTAAGTTCCTAGATTCTGCATATTAGCACTTTATCATGTGGATAGATTACAAAATTTTTCTCCCATTCTGTAGGCTGCCTGTTCATTCTGATGCTAGTTTCTTTTGCTGTGCAGAAGCTCTTTCATTAGATCCCATTTGTCAGTTTTGGCTTTTGTTGCCATTACTTTTGGTTTTAGGTCTTATATTTAAATCTTTAATCCATCTTGAGTTAATTTTTTGTATAAGGTATAAAGAAGGGGTCAAGCTTCAGTTTTGTGCATGGTTAGCCAGTTTTTGCAACATCATTTATTAAATAGGAACTCCTTTCCCCATTGCTTGTTTTTGTCAGGTTTGTCACAGATCAGATGGTTGCAGATGTGAGGTGTTATTTCTGAGGCCTCTGTTTTGTTCATTGGTTTATGTATCTGTTTTGGTACCAGTGCCATACTGTTTTAGTTACTGTAGACTTGTAGTATAGTTTGAAGTCAGATAGTATGGCATGTCCAGGTTTGTTCTCTTTGCTATTTTATAATTACTTCAGTAATTATTTTGTAATTACTTCTTGGTGTGTTATTGCACACCAAGAACAATGTGCAATAATAGTTTGAATCACATGGTACTTTAAACAAAATGTATGGCTACCAGTTAGTTATTTCAGAGTCATCTTGTCTAATGGATACCTAGACTGGCGAAAGTAAGCTGACCCTAGCAGTCACCAAGTATCTTCTAGCTCTTCTGCTCCAGGTCAGAGGGAAACAGGTAACACTTTTGAGCAATGTCCTTTCTCAGGTGGCATAGAAGCTTATCATGGATGCTCATTCTCACATGTTAGCTTTTTATAATTAAGGAGCTAAAGTGCATAGAAGGTAGGGGTGGAGGGTGTGCTGTGCCCACTGGGCTAGAACTTCATTGAGGAGGATTCGCCTCTTCCCCTTCAAGTTCTCACCAAGTCAGTTGAGTGGTTGTCATGGAGACTCTAGGCTGTGACACCAGCTGAGATGCCAGGTGTTCAGAGTAGCACGCGGGCACCCCACTCCCAGAGAGGGCTCTGAAGTGGATTGAATCACTCCAGGGGAAAAGCACACTTAGGCAGGAAGCCTGGCTTTTCTTCTTCTTTCTTCTCTGTCTATAATGTGCTTCTCTTAAATAAGACTTCACAATGCCATAAACTATTCTTGAAATCTCCTGAGTCCCTCTGGAATTTTCATGATTTTAGGGAACTAGAATTTTTTTTACAAAAATCTTACTTTAAAAGATGAATTATAATTAACTTTTAAAATTGTAAGAATTAACTTTTAGTATTGCAAGCAAAACACTAAAAGAGACAAGGACAACCACAAGAAGATAGGCTGTAAATAGACAGATAATTAACTTTCTCTTGTAAATACACTATGACAATTATTTTTTAGACATTTTATATCATTTACAGTTAGCGCCCTCTGGTGGTTCTCAAAAAGGTCCTATGGGGAGCGTCAGTCTGATGTTGGTCACCTTACATACTATTTGTACACTCATTTGGTAGGGAAGAATTTCAAAAGTTAATGCATAAATTCTTGCCTTATGTTATTTTATCAAATTAAAGTAACTACACTGAGAAATTCTGATTTATTAACTCTTGAATTTTCTAGATCTCCTGGAAATTTATCGAGAGAATCAAACTTAGTTTTTCCTATAAAAGTCAACTACTATTAACATTTTATATGGCAATTTACTACTGGTAATAATACAATATAATAATTTTTAACTGTCATTGAATGGGTTCAGGTTAAAAATCCACCTAGCAACCAATGTGACACCCTTGCTTTCTCATTTACCGGATGCAGTATGAAGACACAGCGCTCCATTCCCATAAGACAGCAAAATTTGCAAATGTCACTTGTAAATGGTAGAGGTAAAAGCATGCGTTGAAAAGAGTAAGACTTGCCCTCATGTCAAATCATGGCCCAGGGCATGAATATTACTGATGGTGTCACGATAAGCTGATCAGCCGGTTCAGGCACTATTATGTTTGAAGTACGCCCCAATTCTTGGAGCATTAACTTTAGTACTGAGATGTTAAGCACTGAGGAAAGATGGTCTGCTTTTATTTCCTTCACTGCAAATGAGCAAAGATACAGAAATACTTCAATTTATAAAGAAGGAGGAAGAGGAGGAGGAGGAGAAGGGGTGGGGGAGGAGGATAGGAGGAGCTCGGAGGGAATGGAAAAGGGAGTAATTTGCTCTTTATGACGGCTTGCGTGCATACATTAATAGCTTTAGATTCTTCCTAAGCTCTTTAGCATAAAATAAAATGAATTTCCTCACCTTTTTCGTAATGTTGTATCAACAACGCTGGCAAACCGTTTTGCCAGGGAATAAAATATAAATATTGGTGGAAGTCCACTCATCGGCGGTCGATCATACAGTTAAAAAAAAAAGTGCACAGCAGCATCTTAAAAGTAGGGTTCCACGGAGTCATGAACATTCACAGCACCCAATAAACCTGCGGCACGGGGAATACGAGCAGCTAAACCGCAAGGATTAGGAGCCCCCATCTCGCCGACTTACCGCCCTTTTCCATCCAGCCCGGCTGCTCCGCGGGAGGGGGAGGACGCGGGACGCTCGGGCTCCCTGGCGCTGCCGTTGTGGGTCCCGGGGCGCACGCAGGTGCCTGCGGAAAACAGCGGCGACACGGCGGTGAGACGGCGGGGTCGCGGGAGAGAAGCCACGGGGGACTCGCCTCCAGCTGTCGAGACGCGCGGTTTCCGCGCGCAGCGGGGAGCGCCCGAGACTCACCTGCTCGGCCACCTGCGCCAGCAGCAGCCAGAGCGCCGCGCAGCCTCGCCATCCGCGCGCGCGGGGCTTCATCCAGGGGCGCTCCGAGGGGCTGGGGGCCTCCGGAGGGTCCCCGGCCGGCAGGGTGCGAGCGGGTAGGGAGGACCCGACCCGGGCAGAGCGCGTGAGGATTCCCCACAGCTACTCCGCCGCCGCGCTGGGGTTATTACTGGGGCTCCGCGCGGCGCGGGGGGCGGAGTGGCAGCCGCGGCGGCGGGGGCGGCGAGAGCCGTGGGAGAGCTGGGGGACGGGCAGGGGAGAGGGGAGGGGAGGAGGCGAGGGCAGCGGGGGTCAGAGGACCGAGGAAGGGAGAGGGCAGGGACAAAGAGCGGAGGGGAGGAGGCGAGGGCCGCCGGGCGCTGGGGCGGAGGCGGGCGGGGAGACCGCGGGCCGCGCCGGGGGAGGAGGACGCGGGAGGATGGAGCTGCTCCCGGCCCGCAGTCCGGGCCCCGCTGGGTGTGCGGGGACCACGCGGCTGGAGAGGGGACCGGCCCCGGCGCTGGCGGTGCGCAGAGTGGACCTCCGGCCGGTGCGCGCTTCTACCCTGCCCCGGGGCTGGGACCCGGCGGGACTCCGGGTGCTGCAGTAGCTCCGTGGGATCCCACCCCGGCTGCCGCACCGGCGCCGCCAGAGGCCCGGACACCTGCAGCCCGCGGAGTGCGGCGGGGCGGCGTCGCTGTGCCCGGGCACAGCTGTGGGGACTCCGGGTGCGGAAACGGGGTGCCCGGACCTGGGGGAGCCACGCTCCTGCTTCTGAACGCGGGCGCGTCGCTTTGGAGTTTGCGGAGCGATCGGAGACCAGGCGGCCGAGGAGGAAGCTCTTCCCCCGCGCCGTCTGCCCCGGGAGGTGGAGGCGCTCCTGGCCCCGGGGTCGCCTCGGGGCCGAGCCGCGGGTGCCGGTGACTGGCTGCTGGGTGCAACCCCTAGGGAGGTCTCGGGGCTGCGGAGGGGCCCGGGCCTCGGCCACCTCAAGGGTCGATCGGGCTGCTGAGTGGACGGGCGGGGAGCAAGGAGGGAGCAGGTGTTTGGTCACCCGCCTGGCCAGAGTTCAGCGTAGCGGGATGGGGTGTGTGAGGCCCGGGTGTACACCAGCACCTAACTGCGTGTGCGCGAGGACCTGCTGTGCGCCCTCAGGACTGCGCGCGTGGGAGCGCGTGTTTGCACGCGTGTGTGCCTGTGCGCTCCCCTTCCCTGGCTGCTCTCCTACCCCTCACCTTCTGGGGGTTCTGGCCTTCCACCGCCCTTTGGCTCCAGTGTCTCTCATAGTCAGCTTACCCGGCCGGACATTGCCTCTTTTGCACACTTTGGAGAAGGGGGTGAATGGGGGAAATGGTGTCCTGTCCTCTGGCTTTCTTTGCCCAGACTGTTCTGTCGCAGCCTGTGGGTCGTCAGGGAGAGCTCCCAGCAAGCCTCCTGCCAGGGCTGTCCTGACGCTCCAGACCCCAGGCAGGGCCAGCAGAACCGCCTGGCTGTGTGTAGGTCATCCGCATTCCACAGCGACACACGCTCCTCTCTTATTCATTTGTTTGAAATCATTCTTCAAAAGTACAACTATTTTTACTATTTTTAGGCTGGCATTGCAGGACGTTAAAACACCTGGCACCCTTCCCCTCTGCCAATGCCTAACAAGTGTCTGCCTCAGCTTACCCCTCACAGAGCTTACACTTACCTGGAAGAGGGGTTGGACAGTGCCTGAAAGTCTCCAAAATCTCCTGCCTGCCGGCAGAATTTCCCTTGTCCTGAGTCCATTGCATGCTTGATAAATGGGGATCTCTCAGTACTTCTAACTATGCCCAGTGTAACATGAAAGGAAGTGAGATTTTTCGAGTCTGATGATCACATGGAGATACCCAGGGGCCTTCTTCTATAAGTTCAAACAGATGGAATAAAAGAAAAATGGCTGATATAAAAGGATTCACTCAGGGTGTGCTTAAAAAGAGTGAGACCGGAACACTGCTTCATGCGTCTCTTCATTGTGAAGAAAGAAACACCATTCTTTATAATGTCCCAGTGCCTCTAGCTGTGCGCAGAATTCAGTGCTCCTCCCACAGTGTGGATGTCTCCAGATAACATAGAGGGGTGGCCATCTCCAGCCTATAGAGGCCAGGTTGGGAGCTGAGACGTGCAACACACGAGAGGGCCGAGTTTAAGAACGGCCATCGAACATGGTGTAGGATGCAGTAACTCACAGCTGCCTGTCAGTCTCGGGGAGGGACGGAGAGGAGGGGAGGGGGGCCCCGGCAAACTGAAGTACACATGTCTGACTTAAAAGGGATGTTGGCACTCAGTGGCCAGAGCATGGGGTGTTGCCATACAGTCTGGGGGCCCAGACCTGCCTAATTTTAAAAGGTAAAATGGAAGTCCAAATATGTATGTGGAGTTCCCTCAATTTAAATATGTCTCAGAAAAGTAATCCTGAGGACAAATATTGGAAGGGTCAAAACAAACTGCCAGGCTCAAAGACCTTCACTTTGCAGCCCTTCAAGAACTTAGCGCTCTTAACTTTGAGGTCAGAGTTTAGGGAAGCAATTTTGTTATGGTTTGTTTGGATCCAGGGTCAGAAAACTACCTACTGCCTAAGATCAAATCTGGCCAACTGACTCATTTTGTAAATAAAGTTTTATTGGAACATGGTCCGTTTGTTTGCACACTGTCTGTGAATGCTTTCAGGATGGCAGAGTTGAGTCATTGCAACAGAGACTGTGCCCTGCAAAGCCTACACTATTTACTATCTGGCCCTTCACAGAAAAATGTTGCTGTAAATTATTTAGACCATTCACAGTTAGCCCTTGCTTCCTTTCAGGCAGAGGGTCTCATTACTTAGGAGATTATTTTGAATATCAAGTAGATGTTCGACAGAGAATAAAAATTAAACTAAAAATAAAAACAAAGTACTTAGCAAAGACTCTGGGAGAGAGTATCTCCTAACGGCTGCATGCTTGCCCATGCCCAGCGCCCTTGAAAAATCAAAGGAGCCAGGGCTCTTCTCATGTGGAAACAGATGGCATTTTAGATTACAAGGATCAAACTTTGTCATAGCCCTTTTCTAAACTGCATAAACTTTCAACTAAAGCAATGCAAAGGGGCATGTTACCTTGTCTGTAAAACCACCGTCCACACCACTGAAACTGAGGAGAAGTGGATGTGTTTGTGCCCTGTGAAGATTCTGTTGAGTCTGTAATTCTGTTTCTTCCTCATCTCACACACAAATTAAACTGGTCAGCTTTCAAAGAAATTCCCATTGTGCTGTGCATCAACACTTTTCTTTGTTGGAAAAGATCACAAGGATTGGATGAAAATGTATTTTGTTTTCTGAAAGGTTAGTCATTCTTTATTACTTTATAGAAATTACAGCACAATTTCATTAAAACACAAACACAATAATGTCAAATAACTTTCCAGTGTGGAGGCCTGTGGGCGGCTCTTGTCTTTCTTTGCAGGTGTCAGGTGAGAAAGCCAAGCCCCAGGAAGATAAAGCAGGCCTCCTGGCCCTGCAGGGTCAGTGCGCTGGGGCCTCAGACACTTCCTCCTTCCCAGCCCCTCTCTCGACCCCCCTGCAATAGGATGATGTATGAGCTGAAAGCAGTGCGGCACCTCCCTCTCTCCCAGTGCTGACAGTACCCCCACAATGTGAGAAAGTCACAGTAAAAAACAAGAAAAGGAGATTTTGACAGAAGAAACTTTAAATGAAGTACATAAAATGTGGAACTCACTATGACGCTGGACTGAGCATAACTTGAGAGATGAGAGTGCACGGGAGGACCGGCTCCTCCGGAAAGGTTGGTGACACTGGACACAGCCCCCTGGGCTTCCTCACCGCCCCTCGGCCGAGTTCTAACTGATCCCGAGCAACTCAGCTCACCAGCGCTAATAGTATGAGCGTGTCCTTCAAATACCTGGTGGTAATGAGATCACGTCAGCCCGCGGTGTGCAGGAAGATTCTGTTCATCGCTACGTTCTTGTCTCTGCCATCCTCCCTTACTTTGATGCTTGACTGTTTTTAGTAAAAAGAAGAAAGGAAAATTGGGAACCAATGAGGACAGACAATAGTAGATTCTCAAATTTACAATATGGCATTTATTAGCTCCTTTCCTTTTATTATTAAACACTGAAAAATTTATGTTCAATAGTAACAATGCATCTCATTATATGATAATTAGTACTATCATATCAATTATATATCTTTTTCTAATAATAATTAATTGAGTATTTGTTATTTTATTGTTATTGCTGTTGGTATTCCACACCATCTCTTGCAAGGAGCCCCTTCATTCTCCCCCAGGGCTGAAGCTGCACATAGAAGCCCAGTCACACAGACACCTCAGGAAAGAAGTCTCAGCACTTTTCCCTGAAGTCTTCTGGTCCGTGCTAACACTGGCTTCTGCCAAACATACTTTCTTCGAATGGGTACAAAGCAGGCGTCATTGGTGGAGCTCTGTGTCTCGGTTAGCTATCGCTGCACAAGAAAATACTCCAAAACCTAAAACAAAGCCAGTTCTTTTTGCCTGTGCATCTGCATGCTGGCTGGTTATCTGGTGGTCATGACGGGGCCTATTGATCTTGGCTGGGTTCACGCAGGTGTGCCGTCAGCGGGGTTGGGTGGTTGCCTGGGTAGAGTTGGGCTTGCTCAGATTTCTGTAGCAAGTGGGTAGATCCAGCTTTATTTCTTAGTTTATCACCCTCCTGCAGGCCAGCCTGGGCTTGCTTTGTGGATAGTGCTGGGTTCTGAGAGAGGGTACCTGCATGGAAGACCTTGAAGACCTGGACTTGGGGCTGCTGTACCCACATGACTGCTTTTGCCACGTCCTGCTGGCCAAGCTCCATAGGCAGCTCGGGCACAAGGGAAGAGCCTCTGCTGCTTCCTGGAAGAGGCTGCAAGGCCACATTGCGAAGGCGTGAAGACACTGAGGGGTAGAGAAAGCTAGTCATGCTTGCCATCAGTCTACAGCCTTTCATTTCAAACCACATCATTTGTGGATTTTGATTTAGGGAACATGTTGTTGCTGCTCTCACGTCACCTTTGTCAGTGACCTCAGATATAGACTGGATCTAGGGAATGGCGTTTCCTGTGTGATGCCTTCCCAGAGTATCTGCCCCACAGACAGTGCCAGGCGGAGGACAGATGTACATGTGTTAGGTCAGGGCTGCAGTGTTGGCGGGGCTGGGGGTGACGTGGGGCTGGGCTGTTTGAGAGTTGGCGTTCTGCACCTTCCCCCAGTCATGCTCTCCAGGGTGGTTAAGAAGAGCCTTGGTTTTCCTCGTTTATTGGAACACAGTAGGTTAATCAGTGTTTGTGATTGAATCCGCCCACTCTGTTTCATATGCTGAAGGCCTAGACTCTAGTACCTCAGATTGGGACCTTCCTTGGACATCGGTCTTCACCGAGGTGATCAAGTTAAAATGAGGTCTTCAGGGTGTGCAGATTCATGCAATCAGCCAGAGCCAGTGACGTTTCTGCCCCTAGGAAAGAGTGTGGAGGCACTGTAACGTGAATATCCATTGCAGTCCTCTCAGGGCCTAATGGGGAACACTCCACGACTCCGTCTTGCTGCTGGAGGGTCTTGTAGGTGCCTCTGTGAGGGGTCTTCAGAGGAAAGGCTCATGTGGGATCTGTGGCCTGCCAGCAGGAGAGCTGGGGGAGGCTGGCATCTTGAGGCTGTCGGCAGCAAGCGGAGGCCTCGGGCCAGCAAGGAGGTGTCAGCGCTCAAGTGTCCTGTGCTTCCTGGGAGAAGGCACCTGGGATGAAGGCTCAGTCCTCCCTGCTGTACCTCGAGGCCTGTGAGTACTGCGGTCAGCCCCACCAGGAACAGTTGCTGCTGTGCCCACACTGGCAGGGAATCCCCTCCCAGTCAGTCCCACCCTGAGAAGGTTCATGGGGCCATGGGCCTCGCCCTGTGCTCAGAATCCCTCAGGAGTGGTAAACTTACTAATTTCTGGACCCATCACCAGAGCCGAATGTGCCGGGTAAGGGCTGGTGCCTGGATGTCAGGATTCAATTTGGAGAGTTCCCTGGGGCAATTCCACAATTGCAAACGCTGAGATGGAGCTGGGGGATGGGAATCACACCAGGCAGCTCCAGCTGAGCGGCTGGGAGGGTGACAGTGAAGACACCGAGTGTCCGTCCGGGGACATGCCTCTGTATACAACACTGTGCCCAGCCGCTTAGATATTCTCTGCCATTGAGGTGACCCCACCCTGAAGCATGTGTGCAGTGAGTGTTCATGCTTCTGTGTGTGCAGGAGTGGTTTGCTTGGAGTGTGCATATGAGAATGTGTGTGTATGGACATCTCCCTACCTGTAATGTAAAGCAAGTTCCCAAGTCATATGTATATTGTTTTTTGAGTTTTTAAATGCTAAGATTTCTAGAGAAAAAGATGTGCCAGTGGTTCCTGGTGAGAAGCAGGGACCATGGGCCTCATACTAAGACACATTTCATGCTGTTTAAGCTGTAATGGCAATAATATATTACTTTTGTAAATTTTTTAAAAAGCCAATAAAACGAATTTTAAAATATGGAATTAATTCTTCTAATTTGAAACCAGATGTTGGCATGGTCAGATTTTTTTCTCCCTATCTCACTTTTAAACAATCAAAGAATGACTTTTAAAGTCTAAGAATGGCATAGCCATCTTTACTCCTGATTTTACTATTCTGTAAATAATCATAATGCTGTTTCACTAAGGCATGTTAATAAGTTTAGTTTTTACAAATTGGGCTATGAAATTTAGATTATATTTTCAGGAATGTCATTGCTTCTTTTAAAAATTTTTTCAAAAGCTTTTTGTAGAGATAGAGTCTTGCTGGGTTGCCTTGGCTGGTCTTGAACTCTTAAGCTCAAGAGATCCTCCCGCCTCAGTCTCCCAAAGTGCCAGGATTACAAATGTGAACCACCACTCCTGGCCCATTCATTTCTTCTTGGAAAAATAACTACATTGTGTGGGAGCAAAATTTAGCTGCGCCATTAAGATGGCGCCGGCCCGCCTGATTACACAATTGGAGAGGACTGCCGGTAGTTGCCACCCCGATGGAAGAGCACCACTCAGCCCACTTTACGTAGAGGACGGTGATTGGGCC
>CAUYQU010078155.1:0-10924 GCA_963574635.1 Cheracebus regulus | reverse complement strand
GGCCATCTTGGATCTCTCTCCGCCCGGTGATGAAGTTTTTTCTGTTTCTTAGTTTTCCTTTGGCGGATGCCTGTTCCCCACAGAGCCGGACCTTCCCGGGTTCGCTGTGCTTGCTGTGAAACTCTCAGTCCTCAGCACTTCCAATTGCTGTTTTCCTTGTGGGGATGGGACCAGCCGAGCCTGTCCGTCCAAATGCTCCGCACCGAGAAGCGCCGCACTGGGGCACCGGCAAAACAGCCGCGCCGGCCAAAAGAGTCGCGCTGGCGACCGTGTGGCTCCTCTGCTGGGAATCTCCCAGTCTGTGGGCAACAAAAATTCGTCAGAAAGTGCAGTGTCCATTCGTTCTCTGTGCTTTCACTGGGAGCTATATTCCTGAGCTGTTGCTAATCGGCCATCTTGGATCTCTCCTCCACAAACATGTTTTAATTTGAGAATAACAAGTACCAGGGGAGGATTATGGAAAGACGGAAACTTTTACACACAGATAAAAGTTTTTAATTTATACTTTCATACACAGATGATAGATTATAAATTGGAACATCTCTTTTGGAAGCAATTTGGTATTATTTAGTAAAGTTTAAAATGTGCAGGGGCAATGAGCCAACTGCAGTGAATTAAAGGTGAATGTAAATTCTTTGCCACTCATCCCAGTGAGAGGCAGATTGTATTTTCATTCTCCTTGAAGCTGGGCTGGCCTATAATTTGTTCTGACCAAAAGAATGCAGCAAAAGTAATGATGCTGTGTCACTGAGTCCCTCTCTCTTTAAATCCAGGATAATCCTAGGTTGGGAGCTAATAATTTCACCTATTATAAGATGAATGATTAATTACCTAAAGTTGAAAAAGCCCCTAGGAGAAAGGTTTTTTTTCGTTTGTTTTATTGTTTTTGTTTTTTTTTAAAGACAGGTTTTCACCATGTTGGCCAGGCTGGTCTTGAACTCCTGACCTCAGGTGATCCACCTACCTCGGCCTCCCAAAGTGCTGAGATTACAGGTGTGAGCCACTGTGCCCGGCCCCTAGGAGAAAGTTTTGTGCTAGAATTATTTAGAATTTGTTTTCTCTTGTGGGCCAAGATGCCCATCTAGTTCTCTGAGTTAAAGCTTTCAGGAGCTTTAATTTTGAGGCCAAGCCCTAAGAGATCTGCAGCCTCCTGCTTTGTGTTTGAAATGCTCCTTCTTCTTGGAACTCAACATCATGCTGTGAGGAAGTCCAAGTTAGCCATGTGGAAAGACCACAGAGGGGCACACCGAGGCAGCAGCCCTGCGAGGGAGGCCACTCTGGATCTTCCAGCTGTCCCCGTGCTCCAGCTGACACCACGTGGAACAGAAGACCCACCCACAGTAATGCATTATGATTACTATGAGCTACAGGTTGTTTTTTTTTTCTTTTTGAGACAGTCTCACTCTGTTGCCAGGTGCCAGGCTGGAATGCAGTGGCTCGATCTCGGCTCACTGCAACCTCCATCTCCAGGGTTCAAGCAATTCTCCTGCCTCCGCCTCCCGAGTAGCTGGGACTACAGGCGCACGCCACCACACCCAGCTAATTTTTGTATTTTTTAGTAGAGACAGGGTTTTGCCATATTGGCCAGGATGCTCTTGATCTCTTGACCTCGTGATCCGCCCCTCTCGGCCTCCCAAAGTGCTGGAATTACAGCCGTGAGCCAACCACGCCTGGCCAAGCTACAGGTTTTGAGTCGATTTGTTATACAGCAATAAGTAACAGAAACACAGAAATTCTTCTCCTAGGTGTACACTCTAAAAAAAAAAAATCCCTCACATGGGCACAATGACACAGGTATATAATTTTTACTGAAGCACTGACTGTGATGGCAAAAATTAGAAACAACCAAATGTCCATCAATAGGAACATGTATAAATAAATTGTGGAATAGAAGGTGGAGGGGGAGCAGATGTGTGACATGGCAAGGGAAAGGGCGAGAGGGAGAGAGAGAGAGAGAGAGACGGAGGTGCCAGGCTCTTTTAAATAACGAGTTCTCGTGTGAACTAACAGAACTCATTCATCACCAAGGAGAGGGCACGGGGCATTCATGAGGGGAGACCCACACCCCTTCTCCTAGCCCCACCTCCAACACTGGCTTTCACATTTTAGCATGAGACTTGTAGTAGACAAATATCCAAACGATATCAAGAGACCCCTCACCCCTTCCACCACATGAGAACACAGTTAAAAGGTGCCATCTATGAAATAGGCGCCAGGTCTGTTGGTGCCTTGATCTTAAACTTCCCAGCCTCCAGAACTGTGAGAAACAAATTTCTGTTGTTTATAAGCTCCCCAGCCCTATTGGACTAAACCAGTACTTTGACATGCTGTTCACATTTAGGCTCCTGGGGAAGCCAGGGCACCCATGGGGAGATGTGTTAGTCCTCCCAGGACAGGGCCGGTCAGTGGAGCAGGGGTTGGGGGCCCTTCCTCTCTCCCTTCCACTCCACCCTCTCTCTTCCCTATCCTGGACCAGGAACAGCAGTCAAAACCATTAAGGCAGCGATCGTCCAAGGCTCCCTAGGAGAGGGGTCAGCGTGGAACGAATCCTGATGGTTTCTGTTGCTTTTTTGGAAATGGGCTGTGACGGGGCGGGTGGGCTACAGGGGCTTCCATCTGCCCCAGCGAGTTCCACCAAGACTCAAAGAGCTTCACTTTCAGAAACATGGAAAACGTCCAAAGACACCCATTTCCCTCATTTCCTCCCTCCCTCTGCTCTTCGCCTGCCTGCTTGCCTCTCCCAGACAGTTTCATCCCAGAGCTTTCCCAAGTTTCCAGAGGCCATTTCTTCTTTCTTCTGTTTGTTTGGGGAGTGGCTCTCTTCGGCTTGGTCACCCAACGGCCCAGTGAATCCCCAAAGAGGTGGGCGCAGGCGTCTCCCCATTTTCCCTGGAGGTTTGGAAGAGGCGGCCTTGAAGACCGAGGAAGAACACGGACTCTGGAGTCCGTTACAGCCAGTTTGGGCTCTAGTACCTTAACCTTCTGAGCCTCAGGGTCTACATCTGCAAACTGAGGTGACGATGCTCAACCTCCCTAAGAGACGACCGGGAGGACCAAACTCATCTCCTGCCAGTGTTTCTCAGCGAGGGTGCTGGTGGTGACTGGGGCAGGCTGTGTCGCCATTATGAAGGGGTATCCCACGTGTTACGGGGTGATTAACATCCCTGGCCCTGGTGGCTCGCACTCAGCAGTGCCCCAGTCACTGGGACATCCCAGACACCCCAGGCGTTTCTAAGTGCTCCCTGAGCTGGCAGTCTCCCAATCAAGAAACTACACTTCTTGAAGGCAGGGACCACATCTTTGTGTTGCCAAAGCCAGGTTCCCAGTAGCAGCTCAATATGAGTTTGCTCCTCTCATGGACATTTCTTTTTTTGAGATGGAGTCTCCCTCTGTTGCCCAGGCTGGAGCGCAATGGCACCATCTCGGCTCACTGCAACCTCCGCCTCCTGGGTTCAAGTGATTCTCCTGCCTCAGCCTCCCGAGTAGCTGGGACTACAGGCACGCACCACCACATCCAGCTAATTTTTGCATTTTTAGTAGAGATGAGGTTTCACCAAGTTGGCCAGGCTGGTCTCAACCCCTGACCTCATGATCTGCCTGCCGCAGCCTCCCAGAGTGCTGGGATTACAGGTGTGAGCCACTGCACTTGGCCTTCTCATGGACTTTTAAGAACAATGATTTTAAAAAATCCCCGCTGAAGCAGCTGTGGGAGTAGGATGCACTCATGCACACACTGTACAGCACTCACGGTCCTTGCCCCCGTGGCTGCCAGGCTGTGACCACAGAGAGCGGCAGGGCCCAGCAGCAGCCAGGGGTGACAGACCGTACCACCTTATAAGTCATGGAGCTCAGTGCAGCAGGCTTGGCCAAGCAAGCCCTGTGGTGGGGTGAGGTGTCAGGGAGGTTGTGCCAGAACCCAGGGTGAACCACAGAGCCTTCAGGGCAGAGTGACAGGACACTTCCAGTCAGACCGGCCTGTCTCCAGGCACACAGGGCCTGCGCTCTCCCAGCCATCCAGTTAGTCTGTGTGTTCCTGGTTCAGCTTTACCCAAAAACAGCAGACTCCTTGGGGGCTCCCCCAGCTTCTGGGAATGCCCTTAACACAGGCACTGGCCTCTTGGGCATGGGGCCGTTCCCCTCTGAGCCTGCTTCCCAAGCCTGTCAGTAGGAATCACGCTCCCTCTGAAACCACATAGTATATCCAGAAAATATACTACAGGGATGCCGCAACTCCTCCCTTCTTAACCAAGAGACCGCCTGCTGCATCGGAAAAACTCTGACTCGAGGAGTTCAAGACCAGCCTGGCCAACATGGTAAAACCCTGCCTATACTAAAAATACTAGAAAAATTAGCCGGGCGTGGTGGTGCACCTATAGTCCCAGCTACTCAGGAGACTGAGGCACGAGAATCGCTTGAACCCGGGAGGCGGAGGTTGCAGTGAGCCAAGATTGCACCAGTGCACACTCCAACCTGGGTGACAGAGACTCCGTCTCAAAAAAAAAAAAAAAAAGAAAGAAAGCAGAAGAAAGTCCTCAGTCTTGGCTTGGGCATTCTACTAGCCACAGGATTTGGGGTGAATGTGAGCACCCATTTAGTTGTCAAATCAACAGAACAATGGTCGCTTACCTTCCTACTTCACAGGAGCTGTCGTGATGACCAAATGAGCTAATGAGGCCTGTGGAAGTATTTGTGCAGACTTCAAAGCCAGCACACCCTCCCATCTTCCCCACCCCGTCTCCAGCCTGGAAGTCTGACATGATGGTCCAGGAGATGAGCAAGGCTTCCAGTCCCTTCCTAGTCATCCCCTCTGTGAGGACAGCTCCCTGACTTCAGTGACTCTCAAGGCTTTTGGAACTGCATGTTTATTCATGCACTTATTTAATGATCTGATTTCCTTCAACAAGAGGTTTTTTCTCTTGGCTGCACAAAATCAATTTTTCTTTCCTTTCACTGTGTCATTCTTTTTTTTTTTTCTTTTTGAGACGGAATTTTGCTCTTGTCGCCCAGGCTGGAGTGTAGTGGAGCTATCTCGGCTCACTGCCACCTCTGCCTCCCAGGTTCAAGCAATTCTCCTGTCTCAGCCTCCTAAGTAGCTGAGACTACAGGCGCGCGCCACCACGCCCAGCTAATTTTTGTATTTTCAGTAGAGACGGGGTTTCATCATGTTGGCCAGGCTGGTCTTGAACTCTTGACCTCAGGTGATCCACCCACCTTGGCCTTCCAAAGTACTGGGATTACAGGTGTGAGCCACCACACCTGGACTGGATAAATGTTTGGAAAATGAACCAACAAGTGAATAAAGCATGACAAATGCCGTAAATGAGATATGTTCAAGGCTGGGATTGCGGATGTGAGCCACCGTGCCTGGCCACTGTGTCATTGTTGACATTTTTCTCTGTTTTGTGCGTTTTCTGTCCCTGAGGATGGGGGACTTTGCCTGGTGCCCTCCCAGGGGTGAGCAAGCATTCTGGGCAGGGCAGGGACCTGTGCAAATGGATTGCTCTGGCCCGAGGCCGAAGGGACGGAGAAAGACTCCTTGTTTTCCACCACGCCTTGCTCTCCAGCTTATTGTCTTGCTATAAGTGCAAATAAAAACCTAACAGCATGATTGCAGGGGCTGTTGTTCGGGTAGATGTTCCACTTGCCTCTGAAACTGGGAACCCTCCATGAGTGAGAAGCCTCACAGTAAGGAGGCATGGAGATACATAGGGAAATTTATATACAATAAAGTTACATTGATATATGTGTATGTGTATACATAGAGGTGTAGTCAATTCTCATCATTCACAGATTCCATGAAGCATGAGAACTGTGCTTAAATCCTGGGAGACTGAGGTTGCAGTGAGCCGAGATCCGCCACTGCACTCCAGCCTGGGTGACCCTGTCGGGAAAAAAAAAAAAAAAAAAAAAAACTGGGCACATGTAAAAAACAAGGTTATCTGCTGACAGTTGATGAAAATGTTGTGACCAGATTCTTGCAGGAAACTAAGCCGGTATTCCCTTATTCCCCTAGGAGCAATACTTCAGTATTTGTTAATTCAGTGTTTGAGATGACTTCATACAACATATAGACCCCCTTCTATATTTGAGGAATTTCCCCACACTCTGGGTCTTGGAGAGGCAAGGACCTACCTTCCACTCTAGAGCCAGGGCAGGGTATAGACCTGGGCCCTGCCAATCAGACCAAGTCACACTCAGGGCTAGTGCTACGCAGAGGGGAGGAGTCTGAAAGACCATCTGGAGCATCTCTGGTGGTGGAGATGGTGGCTCCAGTGCCAGGGCATTCTCTGGGGTCAGTGCCAGCAGGATTGGAGGTGTGAGCCAGCGCAAGCTGAGGTGCCCATCATGCCCTACCCCTGCTCTCAGGGGGCTGCCAGGCACTGTTTCTGGCTGCATAGTTCCCCAGTTCTCTGGTCATCCTTGGGTGACCCAATATCCTTCTAATTAAGTCTTTCTGTGTCTAAATTTGTTAGAGTTGGTTTCTACCGCCTGCAACCAATAACCTAGTGTATGTGTGTGTGCATGCATGTGTAGGTATGTGTGGATTTAGTTGTTATTTTCGTGTTTATTTCTCTACAAGTAAGTAACTGGAGGTTAAGGAGAGTTGGTGAGGAGGCTTCACAGAGGAGGAGGTCACTGTGCTGGATCTTGATGGATGGCTGAAGGTTTTTCAGGGTACAAGTTAGGAATGTTCCAGGCAGGGCAGACAGCGGGTGGAGGAGACGTGGAGGAATGATCTACATGGCACACTCAGGACATTATGAGGCATTCAGGGAGGCTGGGGTTGTGGGAAGGTGACGATGGCAGTGGGGCAGCTACAAGTCAGTGGCAGCTGCTGGGAGGCGAGTGAGAAGCTGAGGCTCCCATTCTCTCCCTGATGTCCCCTGAAAGTTCCGCTCCACACCCTCCCTGCCCTCATCTGCACCCAGAACAACTGCTTTCACCAGCCTCAGATCACCAGACACAGAGTCAAGCCAAGTCAATCCATTCTTGAGAGTGGAAAAAGCCAATTCACTCCCAGCAGTCCAGCGAGAAGAGGTGATTTTTTTTTAACAAATTCTGGCAGCACCATGTGAGGACATCAGATGCGAGGTCCTCCAGAGATGCCGAATGGGAGTATGATGAACTCACAGCCAGAATGTCTTCGTCTGCTCCGGTGGCCATATCAAAATACCACGGACTGGGTGCTTTAAATAACAGAGATTTATTTCTCATAGTTCTGGGGGCTGGAAGTTGAAGATCAGAGTGCCAGCAGGTGAGAGCTCTCTTCCTGGTTTCCAGATCACTGCCTTCCTACTGTGTGCTCAAGTGGAACTGGGGAGATGGAGGGGGAGGCGGAGGGGCTGGGCGCGGTGGCTCACGCCTGTGATCCCAGCACTTTGGGAGGCCGAGGCAGGCAAATCACGAGGTCAGGAGATTCAGACCATCCTGGCCAACATGGTGAAACCTTGTCTCTACTAAAAATACAAAAATTAGCCGGGCGTGGTGGCACACACCTGTAGCCCCAGCTACTCAGGAGGCTGAGGCAGGAGAATCGCTTGAACCCAGGAGGCAGAGGTTGCAGTGAGCTGAGATCATGCCATTGCACTCCAGCCTGGGTGATGGAGCAAGACTCCAACTCAAAAAAAAAAAAAAAAGGAAAAGAAAATAAGAGAAAGGAAGGAAGAGAGAGATCCAGCAAGAGATTGTTTCCTCTTCTTATAAGACACAGTCCTAATAGATTAGGGCCCCACCCTCGCAAGTTTGTTTAATCTTAATTCCCTCCTAAAAACTGTATTTCTAAATACAATCACATTAAGAGTTAGAGCTTCGTGTACATTTGGGGGTGGGGACACAATTCAGTCCATAGCACTGACCTTCAGGGAGCTTCCTTGAGTGGGATGGAGCCTGGGCTGAAACCCACAGACCAGAATTCCCACCCAGACCAGCAGCGTCACTTGGGGTAAGTCACTGGCATTACCTGGAAAATGAGAAGCTTCAGTGAAACCTCAAAATTCCTTCTGTCACTAAGATTCTTTCGAAGTCCCAGGGCTTTTTGCTTGAGCTAGGGGTGGGGAGATGCTTCCTCAGTCCCCAGAGTCCCTCCAGGAAAGGTCGGGTCAGGAAGAGCTGGGCTGTTTTCTTTTCAGCTCTTCCATGAATATGCTTGGCACAGGGGCTGTGTGTTCCCGTGGAGAGAGCTTCTTGTGGTGCTCATGGGCCCAGGAGATCCACAGCAGGGACCCCAGTGTCCTTGGGGGAGGAGGTTGCTGTCAAACAGGGGTAGGGAAGCAAGGTGAGGGGAATCAGTGAATTTGAACACACCTGAAAATTGGGCTGATAACACACACCTGATCAGTCTTTGGTACAAGAGACAAAAAAAAAAACAATTCGAACTAAAGAGGCAAAAGGATGAAATCAGCTGGAAAGTTTCCAGTAAAGTGACCATCAGGTGTGAAACGGCAAGAAGGCAGGGGGCTGGCTCACCTCTCCTGGAACTGGAAGCAGGAGCTCAAGTGCATTCAGGATCTCTCCGCCCTCAGATCTGCTTCCCAGTTTGTGGACCCGATTCCTATCACAGAGCGTCCTCTCCATGTGGTAGAGGAAGATGGCCCCTCTCCCTTTCCAGACTCTTGCCCTCACAGCTTTGCCCACAGAAGAAACCGCTCCTCCTGGTCAGGACCAACTCAGTAGTGTCCAGGGAAAGGCTCACTTGGCCAGGGAGGTTATGTGTTCAGCCCTGCACATACAACGTGACCTGGGAGCAGGGTCACATAAGGGATAACAGCTGCCAGTCAGCTACGACATGTCTAGGTCTTGCAAAAACTCAAGCATTGCCATATGACTTTTTTTTTTTTTTTGATGGAGTCTCACTCTGTTGCCCAGGTTGGAGTCAGTGGCGCCATCTCGGCTCACCACAACCTCTGCCTCCCAGGTTCAAGCAATTCTCTTGCCTCAGCCTCCCAAGTAGCTGGGACTACAGGTGCGTGCCACCACGTCCGGCCAATCTGGTATTTTTAGTAGAGACGGGGTTTCACCATATTAGCCAGGCTGGTCTCAAACTCCTGACCTCAGGTAATCCACCCGCCTTGGCCTCCCAAAGTGTTGGGATTACAGCCCGGCCCACATAACTCTTCCCATTTCACAGATGAGCAAGCTGAGGTGCAGAGAAGGAGGGGCTTGACCACAGCCATGTGGCTTTCATCTAAATAATAATAGCGGATGTTATGTCACTAAAAACCAGGTTATTAGCTGGGCATGTTGGCACACACCTGTAATCCCAGAACTTGGAGAGGCTGAGGCAGGAGGATCACTTGAGGCCAGGAGTTCAAGACCAGCCTGGACAACAAAACAAGAACCCATCTCTACAGAAAACAATTTTTTTTTCCAGACAGGGTCTCACCCAGGCTGGAGCGCAGTGGCGCGACCTCAGTTCACTGCCCACTACACTTCTCAGATTCAAGTGATTCTTGTGCCTCAGGCTCCTGAGTAGCTGGGATTACAGGCACACACTGCAATGCCTGGCTGACTGTTGTATTTTTTTGGTAGATACGGGTTTTCACCATGTTGTCCAGGCTGGTCTCGAACTCCTGGCCTCAGATAATCTGCCCGCCTTAGCTTCCCAAAGTGCTGGAATTACAGACATGAGAAATTTTTTTTAATTAGCTGGGTGTGGTGGTGCTTGCCTGCAGTGCTGGCTTCTGGAGAGGCAAGGCAGGAGGGTCACTAGAGTTTAGGAGTTTAAGGCTGCAGTGAGCCGTGTTGCACCACAGCACCCCAGCCTGGTGACGGGGTGAGACCTCGTCTCAAAACAAACAAACCCGAGAGAGCTGGCTGCTCTGCAAGCTTAGAGGAAAGCAGCTGGGTGTGGGTGAGTGGAGTTGAGCAGGCGAGGAGGGAAGAAGGCTGTGTTATTGCCTAGAGACAGGGCTAGAATTCAATCCGCAATTGCAGGTTCTGTGCATTACTCACCGCAGTAGCTGTGTGCCCAGGCCCCTCGGGAAGTGTCTCGCTATTGGACAGACTCAGGATTGGATGACGCTCCCTGGCTCCGTTTCTTCTGGTCTTAGATGCCAGCAGAGTACAGGTCCCTCTGGGGGCTGTGGCATTTGGAAAACTGCAGGGAAAGGGTGCAGAGAAACTAGAAATGATGCTCAAGGGGCAGAAAGGGTTTTCTGAGGAAACGTAAAGACAAACTGGGCTGTTGCATTGCTGGTGAGCCGGCTCCAGCACTTCTCCAGCCCTATCTCTGCCTGACCCTCCAGCCACACTAAATTATTTACAGTTTCCTGAATATGTCACTGTGTTCTGCCTCCATGCCTTTGTAGAAACTGCTTCCTTTACCTAAAACACCTTTTCTACTCCCATGCAAACCTTGCCCTCCTAGAAAACTCCTATACATCCCTCAAAACCCATTTCTGTCATCTCCTCTGTGAAGTCCTCCTGTTTCTTAGCAGTGGACCCTTCCTGCTCCATACCCTAGGGTCAATTGCTTCTTTTTCTTTGTCCATTGGCACATCTAAGACTTCTTCTAAAACAGTGGTGGTTCTCCACCCTGATGTGTGGATCTGCTCACTGCATCAGAATCACCTCAGGAGTGATTTTGAGATAGTCAAGCCCAGGCCCCGCTCTGGAAGATTCTGACTCAGAGAGTCTGGACTAGGCCCAGATGTGAGAAATGTAAGTAGACGCCCTAAGTGCTTGTGATGCTTAGCCAGGTGTGGAGTGCACCGTGGCACACTCCTGGAAAGTCGGGCCTTCTCCTCCATACCAGGGCCTGGCTCAGAGGATGCCCAGTGAGTGTGGAAGGAAGGAAGGGAGGGAGGGAGGGAGAAAGAAAAAGGGAGGGAGGAAAGAAGGGAGGGAGGGAGGGAGGAAGGCAGGGAGGGGAAGGAGACGGAATGAAAAAAGGCAAGCAGAGAGTAATGAGGCCTGCCACGTGTCT